>VMDO01003467.1:0-13401 GCA_007922755.1 Pedetes capensis
TAGACAGGAAACCACTAACTGAATGAAATGCAGTATCTATTTACCCCACGATCAGAATGTGAGACTTGTAAATAGGGAAACATGTTAAAATTTCATGAAAGGGAATTTCCTAAATTCAACTTGGTTTCCTGGAATGGATCCAGATAGTAGAAAAACTGATGGAGTTTGAATAAAGCCTAGAGTTTAGTTGAAAATAATGTATTAAAATATTAACATCTTGTTTTTGATAAATATTTATATACAATGTCACTATCATATGGTAAGTAAATGGTGAAAGGGTTTTGGGAACTCTTACACTACTCTTATAACTTTTTCTGTAACTCTAAAATTATTCCCAAGTATTGTTTATTTAAGGAAAAATTGCTCTCCAGTTCATCAGCCTTAGAAAATACCTGTGGTATTTCCTGGAGAGAGCCAATGTTTCTACCACATCAGGGGTTATTTTATTTTACTGTTTTTGTAGTACTGGGGTTTAAACCCAGGGCCTTGTGCATGCTAGGTAAGTGATCTATCACTGAAATGTAAAACAAGCCCCTTTTTTATTTTTTATTTTTATTTTGGGATAAGATCTTGCTAAGTTGTACAGGCTGCCTCTGGCCTCAAACTTGTAATCCTCCTGCCTTGGCTTCCCAAATTGTTGGTTTACCAGTATGTGCCACAGTGCCCACCTGGGATTATTTTAACATCTTTGTGTGTAGAAGCATTTAACAAGTGCTTACTGAATTTGGTTCTACAAATAGCACAGCAAAGATGCTCTGGACCTAGAGTTGGAAATCTTTGGTTTTGGTCTCACTACAAATTGTGAGATCTTCTATAAGGATGTGATCTCTTAGTGACTCTGCCTCTCTACTTCAGACCCTCTCAGGATAGGGACTCCATCATCTTCCTCCCTGTAGCCTTCCTTCTTACTTCCTGGGGGAATATGGGTAAGCAAGTTTCATAGGATTAAACTTGGTTTAAAATTTCAGCTCTTCCACTAAGCATGCATGTTACTAAGGGAAAAAAGTGGTTAATCATTCTGAGCTTCAGTTTCTTCATCTATAAAACAACCTGCTAAGATAATTAAATTAGATGATACAATACAGCAGTGGCACCCAATATTTTTGGTACCAGGGACTAGTTTAGTGGTGGTTTTAAGGTGATTCAAGTGCATTACATTTATTATGTAAATATAGACAAAGCTTCACTCACTTGCCTGCTGCTCACACAGGTATTGGTCTGCGGCCTGGGGGTTTGACCCCTGCATTAGAGCACTCAACAACACTGGCATAATCTGGAAGAGCAGCATGCTTCCTCTACAGAACAGCAGCATACACATAGAACTGTATTTATTTTTAATCTTGAAAAACTTTTCTAGTACTTACCATGTACAAGATTGTTCTAAATGTCTCTCAAAGAGTAATTCTTTCTATTATCTTAAACTAATGAGGTAGTTATTATTATCCCATTTTGCAGATGAGGAAATGGAGGCATAAAGAAATTGCTTGCCAAGCTCAAACAGCTAGTAAGTGGAAGGATCTAGGTTTTGTGCCCATACAGTACTGCCTCATGGCCTTTATTCTTAAAATGTGAGGCTGCCATATAATGTATTCTATCAAAGAGTTGCAGGGCCAGATATGATGGTTGCCTCATTCACCATAGCCTTCTGAGAGTGCCCAGTCCAAAGCAGGTGCTCACTCACATGCTGACTAAATGTATGTATAGCAGCCCCTCCATAGACATTTACTGACTTATCTGCAGCCCTATTTCCCAGTATCTGTAGCATTGTGGGAGAAGGGAGCTAGCATTCGTGAAGGGCATCCTATGTTTTAGTTCCTGTGCTTGAAACTTTAGACTCTCATTCAAGTCTCAAAACCAACCTTTAAGGAAGGGGTCTCCACCCCCCAGGTAGTGGATTGGCACTGGTGTAAGTAGCAAGTGGGTAAGAGAAGCTCCAGTTATAGTTATACAATAAATGTTACGTGCTTGAATCATCCTGAACCTGTGCCCCACCCCTTCGCTCAATGGAAAATTTGCCTTCCACAAAACTTGTCTCTATTGTCAAAAAGGTTGGAAATTGCTGCTTTAAGGGGCAACGGGGAGGTTTCCTCTTTCTTCCTAGATAAATCAGAACATGGAGAGAATACTTAGCTTCTCAAAGTCACATAACTAATCAGAACTGCAGCCAGGGTCAGACTCCCATGATTCCTACTTCCAAAGGTCTCATAATTTTCCAGAATATTTGATGACCTCCCACATGAGCTCAATACCAGGGAAGTGTTTTGTCATAGAAGGGGCTCTTTCCTTCACTTCATTCAGGTCTCTGCCTATATGTCATCTCAGAGAGATGCTCCTTGACCTCCCACATAAACTATGCTATAGTCCCTTGCTATTCTTTTACTCTGCCTATTCCTTTCTTCACTAAATTTATAATTTTTACATCCCATTATACATGGTTGTTTGCTGCCTGTATCCCTATATAACTGGTAAGTTCTACAAAGGCAGGGAATGTGTCTATCTTGGTGGCCACTGGGGAAGAGTTGCATCCTCAATATAGAGTCAGTCTTAATAATGGGAATGGAATAAAGCCCCAGGGATCTCCATTTTCGGATGTGGCATGACTCAAAATGAGAAGGCAGGAAGGACCACTCCCTGGAGAAGGACTTCAGGTTTGGGAGAGTACTGTGTCAGTGAGAAAAAGGAAGACTCTCAACTAGATGGATTGACGCAGTAGCTACACCAATAGGCTTAAACATAAAAAAGATTGTGTGCCTGGCACAGAATTGGGGAAGTGTTTTTTTCTGTTATACATAAGGTCACCATGAGTCAGACCTGACTTGACGGCACCTAACAACAACAACAACAACATAATAGATGAGTATTATTATCCTTACTCCCTGCAGCCATACCACTGTGGCACCAAATCCCATCAGATCTTGGAAATTAAGCCGGGTCAGGCCTGGTTAGTACTTGGATGGGAAACTGCTTGGGAACACCAGAGGCTGTAGGCTTGGGAGAAAGACCTAGCAACGCACTCTCCAAAACAAAAACAGTCATTGAAAACCCTATGAATAGCAGAGAAGTACTGACAATACTGTTTCTTCTGTTATATGTAGGGTCACTATGAGTAGGACACCAACTCAACAGCACCTAACAACAACAAAATTACCCTTACTCTGATTAGAAGTATCTTTTATCAGTTGGGTAACTCAGTTAGGGCAAGGCTTTATTTAATAATTTAAAATGGATAGGAAAATGGAGTAAACAATGTTGGTTACACTCAGATCAAAGCACAAGTGCAAGGAATACCATCAATCAAGAGACCAAATACTTGGGATAAGTATGTCCTTTAAGCAGGTTAATCAGCCAGTACCCCTGAATGACCAAACAAAGCTCTGGTTTTCATTCCTTCTAAATTGTCATGAGTTTGGGAATATTCCTCTGCTGCTGAGCACAAACTGTCATAATTCACCACTTATTTTTCCATCAGGAAACAACCAGCTTGATTTATTTTTATCACTTTATTTATACATCTCCTGTAAGACTGAAGCATTGATTTTCCTAAGACTTAATGCTAATAGGATCAATAAACCACGATGAGCATGTATCAAAGTGTCATTTCTTTACCCTAATCTAAAGCGTGCAGAACTGCGGGTAGACAGCCTCTTCTGAAATCCACCTAGCATGGTTGATTTGGGAGGTAGTAAGAAAGTATCTTTGCTTATAAATGAGGAGCAAACTCAAGTCCTTCAATGACCCAGATAACTCACCAAGCACAGTACCACTGAGGACTGTGTGGGAAGTCTGCCAATCTACAGTCATATTTGAAAGGTATCTTTAAATACAGTCCACAATGAGGCCACAATATGTGAACAAGGCAGCCAGAGACAAGGGTCATATGAAGAATTAGCTCCTTTGTTGAAATTCTATTCTGAGTGACCGGGGGTAAATTGGAACAAGCCATTTCCCAGATGGCCTCAGCTTTCATCTACTTTTGGAAGCTTCTAGTCCCAGTGTGTCCAACATAGGCAGCCAACAGAAGCAATGGAGTCCACTGCTTAACTTGCAAAAGTTAAATGGGCTTTGCAGATAACTATTTGACCAGCACAAATGTGGTCTCTTTTCCTCCTCTTTAGACTCTGCTGTGGCCCAGACAAGCAGGCCTGCTGTAACAAAAACATAAGTGAGAAAATCCACGCCCTCCCCGCCTCCTCCACTTCTGCCATCTACAGGGTCTCTTCACAGCCATATCAAAGCACTGAGTCTTACCTCCCCAGGGGGACGGTCTTAGCAGAGGCACACAGAGAAAGCACACATCTGAAGCAAAGGCCCTCGCTCCCACCTAAGCTGATCCTCACTCACTCTTTCACCAGCTCCCACTCTCACTCTCTTCCAGCTCCAGAAGCTTAGTAGAATGAGCTGAGGAGTTTTTGAACCCTGTAGATTCCCTAGACCCACTTCACACCTACTGGTGATGAGGTTGGGGGAGAGGGTGATAGTTACAGAATAAGAATCTATAATTTTAAAATGCTCCCAAGAGATTTTAATAAGACCTTTCAGCCAACGTATATATGGTATATAGTGGGAGGGATATATATGTTGGCTGAAAGTTACTATTAAAACCTCTATATGCCAGTTCTCCAAAATTCCAATGGTTCTCAATCATGTTTGCACATTATCTGAATCATCTGTGGAGATTTTAAACAACATATATGCCTATGTTCTATGTAGACTAGGGTTTCTGTGTTATTAGGGCTGTCCTTGATAACAACACAATACATAGCAATCCTCTCTCAAGCAAAAATATCTTCAAACATGGCCAAAGGAACCCTTGGGTGACCATATCACCTGCGCTTCTTCCTTCTGGTGGTGGTGATGCCTAGTCATCTTATGTCTTCAAGGTCATTTTAAGTAGTGCAAGTTCTACTTACAGTATCTTCACTACACTCATCCACACCCTTTTAATTCCTGGTTACTTTGGTTGGTAGGTGCATCTTCAGTGTACAAAGGCACCCTCTATTTCAGGAAGATAGCAAGTCCATGTCCCAAGAGTCCAGCTGGCGCACACACACACACACACACACACACACACACACATACACACACACACACACACACACTCACTCACTCACTCATGGCCCAGATTTGCATTTGCACTGCCTTAAACAGTTCACAAAAGGGAATGGACAGGTAGGAGTAAGTAAACAATAGGAGTAGTACTTTTTAAAGAAGAAAATGAGAAGAACCAAGCACATTTTTCCCCCTCTACCAAATTTGTGAAACATATTCACATATTAAATATCCCACCAGTGTCTACAGTGTGCCAGGCAGTAAGGAATTGGACAATACTATTACCATTATGGATCTTGCATTCTAGAAGGGGAGAGACAAACAATGCAAGCTAACACATCAGGTAAAATAATTTCAGATGGTGTTAAGTGCCATTAAAGAAAGAAAGTGATGTGCAGTGGAGAATATGGGGAAGGATACTTTAAAGAGTTTTAGAAGGAGACAGTTGAGCTAACATTTGAGCCTAAAAATGCTGCTGTCACCTGCTGCTGGTGACATGAAAATTGGTTCCATCTTCTAGAAATGTAATTTGTCAATATATGTCATGGGTTATAATATGTTCATTTTATCCAATCATTTCACAACCATGGGACATCTCTGAAAATATGCCCCATCAATAACACTTCTGGGACAGTACACTAAGGAAATTTTCAAAATACTGTAAAATATCCCAGTACAGCAAAAGTTTCACAATATTTCATATAACCATGACTACAGAATTGTTAACAAAAGAGAAGTTAGATAAACCCTGATATATTAACTAAAATGTAGAGAATGGTTAAGGAACAATATAAAAAAGTTATAAAACGTACAGAATGGTTAAGATACAATCTACAAAAACATGTTACAAATTTGTCTGTGCATTATTGTATGTAGGACTTGATATGTAAGAAAAAATGAGAGAAAATTCAACAAAATAATACCAATGATTATATACTAAGTACATTTTATTAGGAATTATTTATCTCTTTTTGTTTACCAAGTTTTCTCATTTCACTTTTTAAACACATTATCACAAGTTATCTGAAATGCTCAGCACTAGAAGTATTTCAGAGTGCAGAGTTTTTAAAAATTTAGAATATTTACATAGATTTTGCTTGTAAGCTGAGGCCCCCAGTTGGATCCCCAGTACCACAAAAATGGGAGAAGGACATAGCAACTCATTCTGGTTTTTTTTTTTTTTTTTTTTTTTTTTTTTTTTTTTTTTTTTTTTTTTTTTTTTTTTTTTTTTTTTTTTTTTTTTTTTGTACTGAGGGTTGAACCCAGGGCCTCATGCTTGCATGCTCTGCAAGTGCTGGACCACTGAGCTGCACCCTCAGCCCATTTTTTTTACTTATTGAGACAGGGTCTCACTAAATTACGCAGACTGCCTCTAGTCTCAAACTGGCGATCCTCCTGCCTCCGCCTCCCGAGCCGCTGGGATTACAGGCGTGTGCCACCACACCTGGCGCAACCCATCCTTGAAAATAATCAGCCACTGAAAACCCTATGAATTGCAGAGAAGCACTGACATAGTGCTGGGTGTGGCACAGTGTCAGGGAACGGTTTGCTTACTGGACAGTACCTAACACCACAAACAACAACTCGAGGTAGATTTTACTTGTTGAGCACTCTTACCTAAAAATTCAGAATCCAAAATACTCCAAAACTTTAATAAGTTTCAGATTTTGGAGCATTTCAGATTTTCAATTTTCAAGCTAATGATGCTCAAGCTGTAAAATAATGGTTCAGGCTTCTGACCATAGTCTTTTCCTGAACTTTCACTATGTAATCCAATTCTGATTCCTTTGTTGAGTCTCAACCTAAATGCTACATCTAAGTAGCCTGACCTGATTGCCCTGGTCTCATTCATAACCCATTGTCTTCTGCTCATTACTCTCAAAACAGTTTTACCTTTCTCTCACAGGCCTAAATTTTGACCTCCTCAAATTCATATGGTGAAGCTTGTCATGGTTTGACTCTAAAATGTCCTCCAAAGGTCATGCATTTGAACATTTGGTGCCCGGCTGGTAGTGCTTTCTTGGGAGGTTGTGGAGCTTTGAGAGGCAAGACCCTGCTTGCGGGGGCAAATCTTGGGACGTTTTCCCTCACATCTCTCTGCTTCCTGATCACCAAGATCTGAGGTTCTGTGCCATCGGCTCTATCATGCCTATCCTGCCACCTGCTGCTGCCACACCTGCCCTGCCACCATTATAGACTGTAATCTAACCGTGAGCCCCCAGAAAATACTTCCTCCCATAAGTTTGCTTCAGTAGGTTTCTCTGCCACTACAATACAATAGCTGATTAATACAAAGTCCTGACACATAGTATCTCAGAATGTCACTGCATTTGGATTTTATGGTCTTTAAAGAGGTGATTCCCCCATATGTCTAACAGCTTGTCATGCTTTGGGGGCTTGCATGTTACTGTGATGCTGAAAGCTATGCCACCATTATTTCAGATAGCAACAGGGCCACCCACAGTGGACAGATTTCAGCTGAACTTTCAGACCAAGAGAGACTAGGGGGAAAAACTTGGCAGCACACTCCCAAAACAATTAGCCATTGAAAACCTATGAAGAGCATAGAAACACTGTCAAATGTAGTGCCAGAAAATGAGTCCTGCCCCAGTCTGGAAGGAATTCAAAAGACAATAAGGGAAGAGTTGCCTCCTCAAAGTACTTTTTGTTGTTATTGGATGCCATCAAGTTAGGTCCAACTTGTAATGACCCTCATAGGGTTTTCAGTGGCTGATTGTTTTGAAATTGTTTCAGGAGTGGATTGCCACATTCTTCTCCCATTTTTGCAATGCTAGGGATCTAACCCAGGGCCTCAGAGAGTGCAGAGCAGCGCTCTTCCAACTAAATTGACCTTAATGATAGGCATGGAATAAAGACCCTGGGACCTCCTTTTGCTGATGTGGCATGACTCAAATTGAGAAGAAACACTGACTGCAACAATGGGCTCAAACATAAAGATATTGTGTGCATGGCACAGTGTTGGATAGGTGTTTTGTTCTGTCATACATAGGGTTGCTATGAATTGGACCCAACTTGATGGCACCCAACAACAACAACAACAACAACAACAACAACAACAATAACAATAACAATTAAAGAGGTGATTAAGCTAAAATGAGGATCTTAGGGTAACCCCTAATCCAATCAACTGATAGTCTCTTTAGAGTAGGAAATTTGCACACAGACGAAAGGTCATGTGAGGACACAGTGAAAAGGTTACCATCTGCAAGCTAAGTAGAGAGGCCTCAGGAGAAACCAAACCTTCTGACACCTTGATCTTGGCCTTCCAGCCTGCAGAACTGTGAGAAAATAAACTCTGTTTATGCCATCCAATCCACAGAATTTTGTCATGGCAGCCCTGAAAAACTAATATACCTTCTTATTATAGTTCTAGTGCAGTTAAAAGTGAGAAGTATACTTATTCTGTTTCACTAGATAATTTGCTTATTGTGCATGTTGTTGTTGTTGTTAGGTGCTGTCGAGTCGGTATCCAATTCATAGCGACCCTCATAGGGTTTTCAATGGCTGACTGTTTCGGGATTGCTGTGGGAGTGGATTGCCAGGACCTTCTCCCATTTTTGCGGTGCTGGGAATTGAACTCGGGGCTCAGAGACTGCAGCACAGCGCTCTACCTTTACCCACTGAGCTAAATCCCAGCCCTATTGTGCATAAGACTGTGTTTTATTTATCCTGTGTGTAACTCCAATGTCTTTTACAGTTTCCCACATGCAGTAGTCATTCAATAAATGTTGGCCAAAATTAATTTTCTGAACTCCTTCCCTGTAATCAATGTATTGGTCTGTTTTGTGCACTATAATGAAATACTTGAGGAAGGATAACTTCATTTTTAAAAGAAGAGATTCACATAGTGCACAGTTCTTGAGGCTAGAGGTCATGGTGCTGCCATCATCTCACCTGTCGTGAGGGCCTCCTGGTTGTGTCACATCATGGCAGGAGTGCATGTGCGAGGAAGCAATCCCATCTTGGGACAGGATGCCAGAGAGACTGGGGACCTCCAGTCTCTTCTGAGGACACAACTCCTAACTGACCTAAAGTCCTCCCACTAGGTCCCACCTCTTAAAGGTTCTATCATTTCCAAATCTCATCACCCTGGGTTCCGAACCTTTAACACACAAACCTTTGAGAGATACATTTTATACAAATCTAAGCTATGGAAACCAATCTGTGAACATAGTACCTGTGGAATTTTAGACAAGCAGAAAAAAAATGAACAAAAAGTCAGCTAAAAGGAAGAACTGATATATTTTTAAAAAACAACTACAAATATTCAGTTGGTAAATTTTTTTTTCATAAAATACATGTTGTTGTTGTTAGGTGCTGTCGAGACAGTGTCTAACTCATAGTGACCCTACATACAACAGGTGAAACACTATTGTCAGTGCTTCTCTGCTATTCATAGGGTTTTCAATGGTGGATTGATTTTTGGGAGTGAGTTGCCTGGTCCTTTTCCCAAGCCTATAGTATTTGTTGTTCCCAGGTAGTCTCCCATTCAAGTACTAACCAGGCCAGACCCTGCTTAGTTTGCTTAGTTTCCAAGATCTAATGGGATTGGACGTCACATGGCTATCATTGCAGGCCAAAAATACATGATAGTCAGTACTTATTCCCAAATAACTACATAATATCTTCACAAACTGCACAGCTATGAAGCCCATTAAAATATTTGTGTTGAGTTTTGGCAGTATGAAATTCTCTTTTCAATGTCTGTATAAACAGGATAGATATTATCTATCCATTATAAGCAGGAGAGACAGACATTGTCGAAGGAAAAAACTCGCAAATAATTTGCTGTAATTTCCACATGTTGAAAACTCACTTTGGTATATCTTCTAACTTCTGAAATAAACCTTTGCATATTATGTATGTATAATTTCATATTTTCTAAGTATGTAGCTCTATTCAAATAATGATGTCTTTCATCTCAAAATTTTAAAAAATTCTAGATCCTCACATTTCAAAGTTTAGTATATGAATCTAAAACTCTAGCATCACCTGAGAGTTTGTTAGAAACACAGAATTTCAAGCTCCCTCTGGCCTACTGAATCACAATTTGCTTTTTAATGAGATCTCCAGATGATTGGTATGCTCATTAAAATTTGAAAAAAACTGCTCTAGAATATGGTTCTTAGGATTAAATGACTTGTTCAAGCTTTTCATCATTAGGTTTTGTCTGAAAAGATGAAAAGATTAGAATTTTCCATAGAACAGTACCATTATAAAGTTCTTTACGGTCCTGACTTGCTTTGTAGGCAAATTGAGAATAATGACAACCAGGCAGGATCATTTTGAATTTAGAAAGCATCTCTAGTTTAGTTTTTCTGGATATATTTGTGACTCTCAGACAGTGTCCTAGATAGGAGGATGGATGGAATAAAGAAATTCATTGTCCATTAAGTAAATCACAAAGTCAATAAAAAAATAGGTGAAGGTACAAATAAAGAACTCTTCAGAATCCTTCTGAAATGACTTAAAGCCCACCTATTTGTGACAACCCAATTTTAAACAATAAGAAAGTTCTGAATTTCAGGGGCAACAATGAAGGTGATAGCTGAAAGCTATGTTTAATCTAGGATAACTCAAACACCTTTTAAAAGGGGTTTTGCACTTGATCAGTAATTATAAATAAATATTTACATGGACATGAACAAATACTTCAATAATACATAAAGATGAAATAGTGAACCTTCTTTTTTCCTCTGACCTACACATATTGATTTCATAGAAGAATTCAATTGTATTCATGGCTCATGAACAAACATGATAAAAATGCTCTATGGCTGTAAAAACATTTCTTCCCAGGGACTCAAACTGCTTTCTAGACATTATCTCATTAATTTCTCCCTTAAATCTTTCTCATTGATTTTTATATTTGTTGAACCAACAAGTTCACTATTTTTACTGGCTCCTCAGTTTCCCTATTTTCTTAATAGATTATCACAAAAGGTGATTCTATCTTTCTTGACTGTATCTTGCATTTATTTGAATAAATATAGTTTTAATATGTAAGAGTATCTATACCATACAAATTATTCTTCAATTTACTTTTTTTTCACTTAACACTTCCTTTTTGACATCTTTCCATATGTGTACCTAAAGATACCAGTAACAGCTGACTCATAAAGCTCACTACATTCCAGGAACATTCAGTGTTTTACATGTTCTAACTTATTTAATGCTTAAAATAACCCCATAAAGTAGGGTTATAGATGATAGACTAAGCCCTCTACCAACCCTGGAGTTTACCAACTTGCTCAAGATCAAAAGCTTTGACAAGACAGCCTGTCGAAATTATGATTGATTTGGAATGACCTTGCTTTTGGCAAATCCTTACTCATTACTAGTGACCACTGCATTATTTTTTCAGGCAACTTACTTAATAGTTGATACTAGCATTTTGTTTCCTCTTTCAATATTGAGACATTTACCCATCTCTAATCTTCAAATACATCTTTCCAGATTGATACAGCCAAAGTACCTTAGTTGTGTATTTACATTCCTGGTAGAATCTTCCCAAGACATCCTTGGAATGTTTGGTTAATTCATAAATAAATAAACAAACAAACAAATAAATAATAAAAATACATAAATAACACTGTTTGGTCACTTGTTTGTTCGTTTGTTTGAAGCCACTCTGGTAACACCTTGTCACTTGGTATCTAACATCTTTGCTTTAAAAGATGCTTATGATCTTAAATTCGGTTTTAAAAGATGTTTATGATCTTAAATTCGGACTGAAGTGAACTCTTTCCTTCACATATAGATGATGTGACAGAATTATAAAAATGCCATGTAATAACCCCCAAATGAAATAACTCATTCAGATAACAATCATCAGTGGACAAAACTACTAGATAACAAGTTGAGTCAAATCTTTCCTATGCAGGAATAATAAGCTATTTCCTAAACTCCCTAACCAACCTTAGCAACAAGGATTTGATGTAGTATGACTCATACATAGATGGTGAGAGTATCTATGAAATATCTTTGCCAAAAAATTGACTTTAAAATTATTCAAATCTTGAGTGTTAACTTCCAGGGTATAAGGAGTACAGGAGCTAGTCAGAGAAATCAAAAACCTCCAAGTGAACACAAACAAACAAATCCAGAAAACCACTTTGCTTCTAGGATATTCTATAAGACAACTGACTCAATTTCTTAAACTAGTCAATCATATGGAAAAATAAATAAGTGACTTCTTATCATACAGAAACCTGAGAAATATAATAATAGAATCTGCAGACCCTGCTTAGCTCTTGACATTAACTAACAGTAAAAAGACAGCTCTGAAACAAGTGGGGAAATGTCAATATAAGCTACATAGTACACGATACCATGGAATTATTGTTAATTGTGCAAGAGGGATAAGATCATCATAATTCTGTTAAAAATCCATATTTTAGATGTTCATAGTAAAATAAACAGATATAGAATGATGATGTCCTGAATTTGCATTAAAATATCCCAAAGACTGGGGTTTGGGAGGCAAGTACATGAAGCAAGCTTGTCGAAATCTCAGTAACTTTGGAATTTCAAAAGATCACCTACTATATGTGAGGAGAATGAATGAGAAGAGGTATTAATGAACTTTCCACTGCTGTGACAAAACACACAAGATAATCAACTTATAGGGAGGAAAGACTTATTTTGGCTCATGGTTTCCAAAGTTTCAGTCCATGGTCACCGGGACTATGGTGAGGCAGAACATCATAGTGGGGAACATGTAGTAAAGCAAAGCTGCTCACCATGTGCTGCCCAGGAAGCAAAGAGAGAGAGAGAAAAGGGGCTAGGGTTCCAATATTCCAATTATTTATTTATTTACTTCTTTCTTTCTTTCTTTCTTTCTTTCTTTCTTTCTTTCTATTTTTCTTTCTTTCTTTCTTTCTTTTTTTGTTTTTCAGTACTGAGGATTGGACACAGAGCCTTGTACATGAAAGGCAAGCACTGTGTTACCTGTGCCACTGAGCTATATCTCTGTCCCTCTAATATCCCCTTTAAGGACATGCCCTCAATAACCTAACTTCCTGCCACTATGACTCACCTCCTAAAGGTCCTACCACCTCCCAACAGAACCATCTGCCCGAGACCAAGCTTTCAACACATGAGCCTTTGGAGGTCATTTAAGATTCAAACTATAACAGAAGAGCACAGGAATGTAAGTGGGGAAACCCTTCTTGTTTCCCTGTCTGTATGGGAAATTGTGATGGCTTGGACAAAATATTCTGTTAAAGCAATGACAATGATATAAGCTTTATATGTACACACATGCTTTTTTTAAAAAAAGTGAGAAATTAGAATATGTTCTTTGTGAACACCATAATAATTTAGAAATAA
>VMDO01003467.1:13501-64622 GCA_007922755.1 Pedetes capensis
ATTTGATAAGCATTATTCATATAGGTTACCCCTTACCCTCCTCTATGTTTCCCCCCTCCCCCCTTCCTATCTAAGTTTCCCATCCAAGTCTTCTCTATCTTTTACTATATAGTATTTTTCTATATGTCCTTGGGTTCCATTTCTGTTTAAGATAGAAACTTTTCCTGTAGTGGTCTTTGTTTCTATCTTGTTAGAACACCATAATAATTTTTTAAAAATTAACAGGAAAAGGCTCCTAGACTGGAGAAGAGATGGAGTCTAGAACTCTTCAGGTCATACTTTGCCCAAAGAATTTTCCCCTTATCATCCTGTCACAGTACCTGGAATTCACAGACAAAGGGTTGTTGGATCTTTGGATAAAACTGTCGCGCTGAGAGTCCTTGGTTTATAAAGACTACAGCAATTGTTTTTGCATATTGTCCAATGTGAGAAAAGTCTGCCATTTAGGGCAATGACCCTACTTTTACATGATTTATCTGGCCAGGTAGTATCATCAGAATATAGACGAGTAAGCTGTTCCAGTGTGGACATGGAATGTATATCTAAGCTTCCTAGATGAAGCCTCAACATTGTTTACTTACAACTCTGTTATTTGACTAGAATTAAGATTTAATATTCTGGGTTTGTCCTTTGTCCACTTTATTCAGCAGAGAATTCAACAGAGTATTCCTAGCCTTGTGTGGTCAAATCCTCATTTTAATTGTAACCACAGTTTGAACTAAATCCAAGAGCCCTGGATAGACTGGCAGCCTAGAAAGCTCCTGCCTCCCCTTCCCAGCAGGACTCTGACTTGCCCTGGGCTCATTAGCACAAAAGCAAACTTGGCTAAATTCCTATAGGCTGGGCTTGAAAATTTTATTAAAGTGAATTGTTGATTCTGGGAAAGGTCTCTCTCCTTAAATATTGCTGTATTAAAAACTAGTGTGCTGGGTGTGGTGGCGCACGCTTGTAATCCCAGTGGCTCGGGAGGTGGAGGCGGGAGGATCGCAAGTTCAAGACCAGAGTCAGTCTGCATAATTTAGCGAGACCCTGTCTCAAAAAAGCAAAAAAAAAAAAAAAAAAGAAAGTGGGCTGGGGGCGCAGCTCAGTGGTCCAGCACTTGCAAAGCATGCAGGCGCAAGGCCCTGGGTTCAACCTCGTACTGGAAAAACAAAAACAAAACAAAACAAAACAACAACAAAAAACCAGTCAAGGATCAATTTGAGGAAATAGAAAAATACTATTTTAAAATCCCCAAATGGAGCTGGGTTTGAGGCCAGAGGCAGCCTACATAACTTATTGAGACTCTGTCTCAAGATTTAAAAAATACATTAAAAAGGGGCTGGGGGTGTAGCTCAGCGGGTGAGCACTTGTAAAGTGTGTACAAGGCCATGAGTTCAGTTTCCTATCCTACAAAAATAAAAAAAAACAAAATCTCCAAATGAAGTAAATGATTTAAATAACAATCTATGGGACAAGACCACTAGACGGATGGCTAGGCATGGAGGTACCCACGTGTAATCCCATCACTTGGAAGGCTAAGGTAGGAAGATTGTGAGTTTGAGGCCAGCTTGGCCAACACAGTGAGACACTGTCATAAAACTAAACTAACTAAATTGGATGAAAGTTACTAGGTAAAACAACCAGATGACCAAAGGTCAGATCATTCAAACTACCTGGAGAAAGTGATCTGAGGCCTGGAGAGAAGCAGGTCACAAGGTGGCATAAGGCAACTATTTAGGGCACAATGAGTACTCAGAAAGTAGGGGACAGAATAGTCATATGACTCTTACACAGTTTCAGGACAAAAGATGAATATTTATGCTTAATGTTATTGACTAAGAAGATCACTCCAGCCTATATGCTACTTCTTAAGAGTTCATTCCTGCCAAATAAAGGAAGAGGCTAAATATCCAACAAGAGGGGATTTTCCTAGAAGTGACATTAGATCCATACAATGGAATATAGTAAACCATTAAGAAGATATAGCACCATATTTACTCACCTTAAATGGTGTCCCTTATACATTAAAGTGAAAAACACAGGTTAATCAGTGATATGCAGGCTAAAACTCTATTTTTATATACAGTGGCAAATTTCTACATGAAAAATTCTTAAAGAATTTTTACTAAAAAGCAATAGGTATTGCCAGGAAGTAGTATTTCTTAAGTTCTTTCTTTTTTTCTTTTCTTTTTTCTCTTCTTTTTTTCTTTTTCTTTCTCTTTCTTTCTTTCTTTCTTTCTTTCTTTCTTTTGTTTTTGTTTTTGTTTTATTTTTTTGGTGGTAGTCCTTGGGAGTTGAACTCAGGGCATCCCACATACTTTGCACTTTGCAAGTGCTCTACCACCGGGCTTTACCCACAGTCCATTGTTTATTTTTTTATTTTGAGACAGGGTCTCACTAACTTATGCAGGCTGCCTTTAGTCTCAAACTGATGATCCTCCTGCCTTTGCCTCCCAGGTCACTGGGACTACAGGCATGTGCCACTGTGCCCAGTTTGTGTTCCCTATTTTTATTTGGCTTTCTAATTTTCTAAAATGTATTTCTTATATGCTTTAGAAAAGATATACACTTACATATTGCAGCAAATACACACATTTTAAGAAGAAATAATGCATTGGAAGGGATAAAAGAGAAGCCATATTTTGGAAAATTAATATAGGAGAAGTGAGTTCTGATGTTAATTCTCTCTTTTGAAGCATCAGGATATAGAGAAGATTTCCCAAACTGGTATCTTATGGCTCACTGTTTCATGGAGGTTAAGAGATACATTTGTATGTGGTAGGAAAAACTGAGAAAAACAGTTATAATGGATTCTTTATTGCAAAACTTCTCAGAAACCTGAATACAGTAATGTTTATAGTCAGTTTCAAAAGGAAGAAATACTTTTTGATTATGGAAATCTTCCCCACTCTGTGCCTGTGTGTGTGTGTGTGTGTGTGTGTGTGTGTTTGCCTTATAATCGTTACTAACTCATTGGGACATACTTTGGGAATACCAATAAAATGAAAAGATGACTGGGGCAGAAGAAATGAGACCTGAACTCTACTTTGGTATGATCTTGTCATGCAAAGTAGCAATTTCCTGCTTCTTTATTTGTAAAATGAGTGCAATATACTCAAACTTTATATACTAGTGGAAAGAGGATAATAACTTCCACTTATGTAAGGCCTTTCCTCTTCTGCATATGCTATCTTAGGAGATATTTCAAATGCAATATTCCTGAAACTGCTTTAGAAGTCTCAAATATACATGATAAGGTAAAAGATATTGTTTAATAACAGTGACAACACTAATGAGACAACCAGACAACAAGAGTCAGAAATATTTTTTTCTGATAACAGCCAGATAATCCTTTTGGTTTTATATTCATGCTTATCATGGTCACAACCACTCAACTCTCCCATAGTAGCATGTCATGGTTTGAATATAAAGTGTCCCCCAAAGTCATGTGCTTTAACATTTAGTCCCCAGCTGGTAGTGCTGTCCTGGGAGGTCATGAAAGTTTTGGAGGTGGGATTCTTGCTTTGCAGAAGTAGCTCCCTGGGTGTGGGCTATTGGAGGTTTTATGCCCTGGACCTGGAGCCCTGGATTTTCTCTGTTTCTGGCCTGCCATGCCGTGAGGTCACCAGCTACCGGCCCTGCTGCTGCCGCAGCCATGCTTGCCCTGACACCATTGTGGACTGATTCTCTAACTGTGAGATCCCAAGAAACCTTTTCCTCCACAAGTTTGCTTGGGTTTGTTTCTCTGCTAGAGTGATGACAGCTGATTAATTCCTTTGTTGTTGTTGTTGTTAGGTGCCATCAAGTCGGTCTCCGACTCATAGCGACCCTCATAGGCTTTTCAATGGCTGACTGTTTGAGGATTGCCTTGGGAGTGGATTGCCAGGTCCTTCTCTCATTTTTGCAGTGCTGGGGATTGAACTCGGGACCTCAGAGACTGCAGTGCAGTGCTCTACCAACTGAGCTAAATCCCAGCCCCGAGTAACACCTAGCATCTAAGTAATTGTCGGTAGGTGTTATTGAGCCGGGTCCAACTCATAACCATCCTCAGAGGGTTTTCAATGGCCGAGTATTTTGGGATTGGGTTGCACATTCTTCTCTCATTTTTTTCAGTGCTGGGGGTCAAACCCAGGGCTTCAGAGAGTACAGAGTGGTGCTCTACCAACTAAGCTAAACCCCAGCCTGGGTTGGGTCAGACTCCTAGTGACCCTATATACTTATTCATAGGATTTTCAAAGGCTGGTTGTTTCAGGATTGTTTCAGGAGTGGGTTCCCACATCCTTCTCCCATTTTGGGGGTGCTGCAGATTGAACCCAGGGCCCCAGAGAGTGGAGACAGGCACTTTACCAACTGAGCTAAACCCCAGCCCTTCAAAGTAGTAGTGCATGATATGTAAAGCAATGCATTTGGCTGTGTTTTAGACAGGCTGTGTTTTATTTACAAAGGAGTCAGTATGCTACATTTAGCCATGCAGCATAGTTTGAGAAGCTCAGATGATCCATAAGGAGAGACAACAACAACTTGCTCTTGACACAGGATTCATAAGACATGTGTGTTTCTTATGTTGAGAGAGAGAGAGCAAGACTCCTTAATCCAGTCTACTTCATTAACTGTGGCATCAAAGTACCCCTGTTTCTGCCATCCTTTCCAGAAGAAGAAAATGGAGGAGCAAGCTCCAAATTGTGATGAAGAACAAAGGAACACGTGCACTAATATAGACTGAATGAAACCAAACAAAGGTTGTTTTTCTGATTAAAATTAGGAATGGTTGAGAATTCATGCAAGTAATTTGGAGGAGGACAGTTCCCTTAGAGTGTGTTTATTTTTAACACCATTACTTATCATTTGTGAAGGGTAAGATACATAAACTTGTCTCAATTAATGAGAACAAATAAGTTCCTACGAAAAAAAAATACAGTTTTTGCAAAGCTCTTTAGTCTATGTTGACATATACCAACATTTTAAACTATTGGACTGAATTAATTAAATACTGGGTATTTAGAGAAATTAGTCAAAAAAGTTAAATCACTTAAAAGATGTTTAGTTTCAACATGTTAAAGACTTTAGCCAAAAAATCAAGTGAAAATTCTTAGCTTTCTTCCTGTCTCTACTATTGTTCTTCCTTAGATCATACTTCACTTTTGTGTTAGTGTAATAAAGTCCCTGAGTGTATGTTGTGGTTTGTCCCCACCAAAACCCATGTTGAGGCCTAATTTTGAATGGAGCAGCACTCAGAGGAGGGCCCTAGCAGAAAGTTTTTGGGTCATGGGTACAGAGTCCTGATGATTGGATGGAGGCTTTTGTAACAGTAGTAACCTCTTGTTCTCAGAACTGGATTTGTTGCCACAAAAGTAGGTTATTATAAAATGAAGCCACCCTTCATTCCTCCTCATGTTTTTGAAGACTTCATCTCCAGTCAAGCAGATGCTGGCACTATGTGATCTTGGACTTTCTAGTTGGCAAAACCATGAACCCAAATCAGGCTCTTTTCTTTATAAACTACCCATCCTCATGTATTCATTTACAGCAATTGAAAATGGATGAAGATAATCACTTGGTTGAGATTCCAGATTATGGTGGAGACAAATGAAATAACCATTTCACATTTACTAATATGTAGGTTTAAACATATCTGAGAGAAAAACCGAGCTGTAGTGCTTATCCTTTTTCATTAATGAGAACAAAATTGCTCATGTAATTTTGAAGAGTTCCTCTTTCATTTGGCTATAGTTACTCAAGCAAGTTAGCCCGATCACTGCCTGGGTATAAAGGGCCTTAAGCAGTATAATGCGTAATCAGGCACTTTTACCCACCGCCTTACACCACACTCTGTGATGCTGCCTGTCATTGTTTTCCAGAGACTCCTTGTTGTCTGACCTCTTTGCCTTTATTCTTTTGTTTATTCAAATCCTAAGCATCCTTCAATTTCAGTTTGAATTCTCCCCCTAAAAAATCTTCATGGATTACCCCAGTCTAAAGTGATCAATTCCTAAAACTCCTTCTGATCAATTCCCAAAACATTTACTCTCCTAATGAATTATTCGTTACCTTAACAGACACCACCCTGGGTTGTTAATGGCGTTGCCTCATCTGTAATCTCCTAGAAGGCACAGGCAATCCTTGAAAATTGGGCACTCTGAATCTAGCATATTCATTGCATTTTGTAGTCATTCTCCGAATAAATGTTTTTGTTGGAAGAACAGCTGGATAAATGAACAAGCCATCTATTTCAAATAGACTGTATGAGGTTGAGAGGAAGTCCCATGTCTGGCAATAAATACATAATTATTTGAGTTTTGCACTTATTAAATGATAGTTCCTTCTCATGGTTTTAAATCCTAAAAATAAATTTAAGACATATATATGGAATCTCAATGAAAAGAGAATTCCAAATGAAATACAAGGTTTAGAAAAATCTATAGATTAAAAACTGATATTACAGCACAAGTATTTAAAAACTGATGGTTAACTCAACAGTCAAAGTTTACAGAGCATCGGAACATTTCAAATGGAAAATCATTAAAGAAATGATACCAAAGTTCTTAAGTATAATTATTATGATTTTTTAAAAGAAATAGTTCAAATCTACATATGAAAACCAATAGGACTAGGTAAGCTCCTATAATGATAATTTAGGAAAGAAAAGTTGTCATTAAGAAAGAATTCTGAGCAGTGAGGGGGAAGAATGGCAAGGTGAAGTGAGCAAAGGGTACCAGGATTTACAATAACCACCCTGGTTTTCAACTTTATTTTTCCCCCTTCAATGGTCCAAGAATTTAGTTGTCACTTGTTGAATTTAGTGAAGGGAAAACTGTATTTGTAAACATAACATTGTGGTAAAGGATTTTTCTTTTCCAAAAAGAGGTGTTTTTTAACAAGGAGATATTAGTTGAATTCCTAGGATTCATTTAATTCTACAACAGATTGTACAGTTTTTGAGACTACTTCTGTTTCATATTCCTTATCAAAATGGATTAAGGAATTAGAAAATAAGATGTTTCAGCACATATTAAGATAACCTGCCATTTACTGAGTTTGTTTTTTGCTGAAACTTTCAAAGAACCACATAATCACATCATTGTCTCCATGTCTCACATGTTCCACTGTAAAGTCCATGTGCATTCCTTCATTCATAGAATATTCTCCTGTACTGCACAACTGCACAAATAAAGGCCAGGTGCAGTGGGGCACACCTGTAATCCCAGTGACTGTGGAGGCAGAGGCAGGAGGATCACAAGTTTGAGGCCAGAGGCATCTGGTGTAAATTTGTGAGACATTGTCTCAATATAAAAAATAAAAAATGGACTAGGGTGTAGTCCAGTGGTAGAGCACTTGAAAAGTATGTATGAGGCCCTGGTTCAACCCCTAAATACTGGAAAAAAAACAAACATAAAAATAAAGGCAGATAATGACAACATTAACACAAATGTTGTTGTTGTTGTTAGATGCCATCGAGCGGTATCCAACTCATAGTGACCCTTATACGGTTTTCAATGGCTGACTGTTTCGGGATTGCCTTGGGAGTGGATTGCCAGGTCCTGCTACCATTTTTGTGGTGCTAGGAATTGAACTCGGGACCTCAGAGACTGCAGTGCAGCGCTCTACCAACTGAGCTAAATCCCAGCCCCTAACACAAATGTAAGGTTTGTAATACTATACATAAGGTAGCTAACATTGTCTTAAATTGGAGATGCCTGTTGTTCAAAGGATGCATGATAACAAGAATGATAACAACAATGGGGTTAAGCTTATATAAGACCTTGTGCCTGGCACAGAATTGGGGAGTGTTTCTTTCTGCTGTATCTAAGGTTGCTATGAATCAGACTCGACTCCAGGGCACCTAACAACAACAACAATAAAAGAACACATGCCCTTGTTTCTGGAAAATAATCAAAATTATGCTGCAGAGATAATACAGACTGGAGTGAGAAATATATATTTGGGTCTATCAACATCCTCTATCAAGACAGAGCTCTTAACAATTTCATGCTTCCTATGTTAGCTAAAATACACAGTGGCCCAGAAGCAAATGGAAGTCATTTAATTTACAAGCAGGTGGTGAGCTCTACTTGGGTACATATTTCTCCATCATAATGCCCTTTCCCCCAAAGAACCAGAAGAGGAGAAAGTTATAGCCTTGAGAAGGATAATGTAGTGAGCAGGGGAAGGGCAGGCCAGCACAGTAATAATTAATAATTTAATAATTTAAACATGCTCTCCAAAGCTGAGTGCCTGACAGGTAGCTGTGCTTCATCAGCATGGAGACAGGTATGAGCCAAGAAAGACATTCCAGGAAGCTGACAGGGTCCCTCTGGGAAAATTCTGATCAAAGGAATGATTAAAGGAGACTTCCAAGGGTCAAACTTTTTAAAATCACTCAATTTGGACATTTTTGTTAGAGGATATGTTAGCAATTAAATATGTATTTGCCTAGCTGAGTAGAAATGATAATTCTCTCTTAATCTTCTAAACTCAGCTTTCAGGCAGGTTTACATCATAGGATATCACTAACTATAAGTTCCTTGTGAGTGTTATGAATGAGTATCTCCACATTCTCATGCCCTCCCCAGCAGGTGGAACAGGTTTAGTACAGGCTATGGGCTCACACTAAATAGACACATTCACCTTCTCTCGTATACATTTATATAGTACATTCACAAATAAGATGTAAAGTTGGAAGAAACAGTACATAAACATCATTTGATCTAATTCCCCACATTTGACAGACTAGGAAATTAATGGCTAGAGAAGCTAAAAATACACACACAAATAAATTTGTGCACTATCAAACATATGGGTAGAAGAAAAGGGAAAAATCAAAGTCAAGTTTTCAAACACCCAGATTAATGTTCTGTTACTACTTTATGCTTCACAGTGATGAGGATTTGAAAGTGATCTTCTATATACAAGTGCCTAAATTCCCAAATACTTTCCTTCATTTCTGGTCACCAGAGTTTGGCTTCATATCATATCCTAACTTTTCAAACCAAGGTCAGATGAGGAAGAAAAACAACTCTGCAGATTCATATAGCTTTTAAAGCACAAACTTGAATCCCAAGTTCCAACTCCACAATTTTAACTGCCTGACCTTGTCTGAATCACTTACATCTCAGCACACTTGAAGTACTGGAAAAAATATTAGATTCCGTTATCATGAGCATCAGAGCTCATGAGCATCAGAGCCAAGGGACATTAATATATGGTTTTAGATTGTGAGTTTTATATTTCACTTTACTCATTCATTCATTCCTTATAGTATATCTAACTATGGATGCTGTAGAGAAGGCAGATATGTATGCAGATATACAATAAAAATTATTATCAAGAGAGATAAGACCTTACAGTCCAGTAAGAGTTCAAAGGAGGTAGTGTCCTGAGGAGCAGGATCTGTAGTATGAAGGATTCATGGGAAGCTAACCAGACAGTAGATGTGGATGATAAGTCAAGATACTCAGACACACAAAAAGCACAGAGCCTGAGAGCACCCTGCCATGTGGGCCAGGAGAGTATGACAGGCACATCCTGCTTGTTGGGAATTGCTCCCTATTCACACTGACCATAAAAAGATGAGACAAGGATTAAAAGAGATAAAGGAGGAGGGGCGAGATGGTGCAGAATATCACAAGATAATTACACCTTTCTTTTTTAGTAATCAATGAGAAGCCATTGATTGGATTCATCAGAAAGTAGAATGGCTCTGGAAGAGAAGATTACTAATGTCTTCCAGCAAGGGAAGAGGAAGACAGCTTTCCTTAGAAAAGAAAGATAGTCCTACAGCTCATCAACTTGGTGACTTAGATGAGGATGAAACTTGATGATCAGAAATGGAGCAGTTCTTGTTCTTGTCACTCTAACCACCAAGATGGTCTAGGAGGTCTTACGTACTAATTGCCAGACAGGCTGTCCCCACTGCCCCTGATGTGCAATCACAGTGATTGCAGTGCAATCAGAGCGATCGTGGTGCATCAGTGGTTCAAGGGCAGGCGTGGCAACATTGAGCTACTGAGTTTTTAAGCCACAGCCTGCCTGGTACCTGGACAGAACTTTCAGGGATAGGAATATTATAATAATACAAGTTGAGGCAGGATAGAAAGGGAAAATTAAGGGGACATGGGAAGGAAAAGAAGCCCTTCACTCTGAAATCTGTTTACATCTCCACCAGTTGAAAGTCAACAACTTCAATACAACTGACAAAGTCAGTGAAGATGGCCTACATGGAGACAACACTTGTTTTCCTAAGGGATCTCAAACAAGAGTGCTTGAAATAACAAATAGACTATACTTACTTAGAGCCTGAATGTTTTGACCTTTGAGTTTAACCTTATTAGCAGGGCTCTAGTGTCCCCAAGCCTAAATATAGCATGTCATAAAACCACCTTTCAATTTCATTTACGAAAGGAAACTAAGATAAGGAAAATAAGTAAACCTGCTCATACACTTTTTAAACTTTAATTTTAAACTTAATTTTAATCTATAAATGTGGCTGTAAGTTACATCCTTGGACCAATGTAGCTTCAAAGGCCACAAAAAGTATACATAGCTATTGTTAACATACTCAGATATGATTCTCTCTATTGAGAAGCCCATATGTCTTGGATGTGTAGTGTTATTCTTTTAAGTGTCTCTTTTCTTTCTGAATGTTCATGTTTTAAACTAAATGGTGTCCTGTCTCTTATTTCTATTTAATAAACTCATTAATTTTGTTTTCACTCTGACTCATCCAGAAATTCTTTTCTGCCCCAGAGGCAAGGACTCGCCTTCACCTGAGTGGAGGTCCCTAGGTGGGGGAACTCCTCAGGCTACAGGTGGCAGCACTGAGGTTTATCTCTCACTGCCACTGACACAAGTTCCTGAATGCATACCAGTGCCAAGGTACCATGCTTCATATTGTACAGGCATTATCTTATCTGTGCCTCAAGAAACCCCTGGGAAAACAGGGCATGGTGGTGCACATTGGTAATCCTAGTGCTTTGGAGGCTGAGGCAAGAGGATTGAGAGCTTGAGGCCAGCCTGGGCTACACAGTGAGTTTGAGGCCAGCTTGAGCTATATAGTGAAACTCTGCCTCAAAACCAACCAACAACCCCCCACCCACCCACACACACACCACCAAGAGGACTGCTATTAGCTTTACAAATGGGGCAAGTGAGGCTCAGTCTCAGAGCTAAGAAGGGGCAGAACTAAAACATTGACCTCAAAGCCTATCCTCTTTAACTGTGATTACAGACTGGTCTTAGCAAATAATAATGATGTCTTTATTTTTGACAGCACTTACCAGCGCACTTTGAGACTCATTTTTTTTTTTAACCCAGTAGTAATCTTCTGAGGAGGGCAAAGCATGAGTTATGGTCCTTCTTTGACCAGTTAAGGGACTTGTGTTGGATAACACTGCATTTGTTGTTGTTGTTAGGTGCCTTCCAGTTGAGTCTGACTCATAGCAACCCTATGTATGGCAGACTGAAACACTCCCCAATTCTGTGCCAAGCACAAAATCTTATTTATGTTTAAGCCCATTGTTGCAGACACTGTTTCAATCCATCTGATGGAGGGTTTTCCTTTTTTTTTTCATTGACCTGCCACTCTCCCAAACATGATGTCTTTCTCCAGGGATTGGTCTCTTCTGACTATATGTCCAAAATATATTAGACTCAGTCTAGCCATCCTTGCTTCCATGGAGCACTCTGATTGCACTTCTTCTAGGACAGATCTGTTGGTTCTTTTGGCAGTCCATGGTATAGTCAATAATCATCTCCAGCACCATAATTCAAAAGCATCAATTCTTCTCCCATCTCCCTTGCTCAATGTCCAGTTTTCACAACTATATGATGCGAATGAAAATACCATGGCATGAGTCAGGCACACCTTCGTCTTCAATGTGATATCTTTACTTTTCAATACCTTAAAGAGGTCTTTTGCCACAGCTTTTCCCAAAGCAATGCGTCTTTTCATTTCTTGACTGCTGCTTCCACAGGTGTTGATTGTAGAGTCAAGTAAAGCAAAGTCTGAACAACCTCAATCTTTTCTCCATTTATTGTGAAGTTGCATACTGACCAAATTGTAAGGATTTTTGTTTTGTTGTTCAGTCGCAATCCATACTGAAGGCTATGATCTTTGATCTTCACCAGTAAATGTTTTAAACCCTCTTCACTTTCAACAAGCAGAGTTGTGTCCTCTGCATAACACAGGTTGTTAATGAGTCTTCCTCTGATGCTGATGCTGCATTCTTCCTCATAAAGTCCAGCTTCTCGGATTATTTGCTCAGCATATAAATTGAAGAGATATGGTGAAATTATACAGCCCCGACACACACCTTTCTCAACTTTAAACCAGGAAGTGTTTCTCTGTTCTAGTCAAACAACTGCCTCCTGGTTCATGCACAGATTCTTCATGAGTGCAACTAGGTGCTCTGGTATTCCCATTTTTGGAAGTGTTATCAATACTTTATTATGATCCACATAGTCAAATGCCTTTGCATAGTCAACAAAACATAGATAGACATTTTTCTGATATTCTCTGCTTTCAGTTAATATCCACCTGACATCAGCAATGATGTCCCTGGTTCCTCACCCTCTTCTGAATCTGGCTTGATTTTCCAGTAATTCCTTGTCTATATATTGCATAGTTTTTAGCAAAAGAAGGGTTAATGCTATGGTTTGGATTTTGTTTGTCCCCTGAAAAGTCTCATGTGTTGGGAGCTTGGTCCCCAGGTCACACTACTAAGAAGTAGTGGGGCCTAGTGGGAAGTCCTTAGGTGAATTGAGGCAATACCATTGTAAGGGATTAAGATCTTTCTTATGAAACCCTAGTCAGTTCTCAAGAGAGGATTGTTATAAAATCCTGAGCCTGCCATCCTGCCCCCAGACACCCTCTGCTTCTTTCCTCACTATGTGATTGTTCCTCCCACATAAACTCCATCATCTGCCACAAGGTCCTTACTAGAGCCAAGCTGATATTGGGGCCATGCTCTTCGACTTCTAGAACTATCAACTAAATAAACCTCTTCTCTTCATAGGTAGTCTGCCTTGGGTATTTTGTTACCATGATAAAACACTGATGAATATGACAAGCAAAAGGGATCAATTGTTTGTATTTAACTCATGGTTTTGTTATTTGCTGGCTATTGAAGCTTAAAAATTTTGTTTAGCTCTCTGTGAGCCTGTTTCCTCATTTGTAAAATGGAAATAATACAGTTCATATTTCATAGAGTTGCTGAGTGACAATGCATGCACAAGCCTAAAACATCAACCATACACTACTTATCCAATAAGTGTTAGATTTTAGTAGTACTAGTGCTCCCAAACAATTAGCTCTTTGTAACTAGAAGTCAAATTATTTCACTGCAGTTCAATCCTCTCCAATCCATTTTAGTTCAACTAATGATTTTAGGGTATCCAGTAGGGGACTGCTGTAAGGATATATACCTTGACTCCTGGTCATGTGTATTTTTCATTAAAGTCTAATTTATTCATCACTAAATTAACTCAAATCTTGCACTGAGGTGAGCAATTTATAACAGTAACATCTTAGGTATTTTTGGGGAATGTCCACTATTTTCTAAATATACTTCTTTCCACCACTATCCTTTTCTTGAACAATGCTGCCCCCCCCCATTCTTTCTGCTCTTTTATCTTTGGAATCTATGTCTTAGGGCATCACTACTATTCAGGTATCCACAGGGCATTGCATAGCTCTGCTCAAAACCTCTGAAACAAGAAATCAGTGGCCCTTGTAATTCTCATTTCAAGGAGCACAGCCTTTGAAAGCTCTGAGATGGAAAAAGCTGTAGGATGGCCATCCACAAGGGAATGGGAGTGGATGGCAACTAAGAAATGAGTCACAGCCATCACTGGAAAGTCACTGGCCTGATAGCTAGAGATGAAACACACTATTAAAAACCCTCACAGAGATATGTAGTGAAGCTCTTCCCTGGCCTCCTTCTAGCTAAAAGGCTTCTACTTGAGTGCTCTGGTTCATGCAAGTTTGTTTAAGATGCATAATTCATAAAGGGTATATAGCACTATCCTTGAGTAACTTTGCACTCCCCACCTGCTTAGAAGATTAGCTGGACTGAGTGAATGTCATAAGAAGATCACTCTTGAGATCTGGCATTATCACATCGATAAAATGTACAGGGCCGCCATGTGATATCTTTACTTTTACTTTTACTTTACTTTTCAATACCTTAAAGAGGTCTTTTGCCACAGCTTTACCATCTACTACTCATCTCTTCATTCTCTTTACTCTCTGGTTGTCCCTGTCAGATACCTGTAACATGTACATTCTCTGGCAGATAAAGTTCTTTCTTCTCTGTCATGGTTCCAAACAGAGTCTAAAACAATGACAGCAGCTCAGAATCAAGCACATGTTCATGCAGCACCATTATGCGGCAAAGCAGGAACTTACTTCTTCTAAGTCTCTGCTTGTTGTGTAGAAGTGAGGTGGAGGATTAAAAAGGTAGGGCATAAATTCAGAACTGCTCCTAAGTATTTCTGATTTGACACAAACAAGAAAATTATCTCCTTAGAATCCCTGATGTTGCCCCAGATTATTTGTCATTTCAATGCCCACAATGACATAAAAGTCAATTTACAGGTGATTTATAGTGATTCTAGTAGGACTGATAAGTAGTAGCAGCACAATAGGGGTTACTAGGAGGACGCATTGTTAGTGCTCTATTCTGCCCCAAATATCCTTTCCTTAGCATACTTGGGTGATTTTTTTTTTTCATTGCGACAACAGCCCCTTTAAAGCAATCCATCAAACTGAGCTTGAAGGCAAACATAACTTCATGCCCTGAAAAACTTTATGTCCTGGTTCAGCAAGCAGCTCTTAACTACTATCCTGATTATGACAGTTTTCCACATGATCTTTCAATCTAGTCTTTCAATCTAGAAAGGGGCCTAGTTCTCACTTCTTGGTCAAACATGTAAAAAGTGGCAACAATAAGAAGGTAGTATTACCTATGGTTTTTAACCACCTAATGTGTGTTTGTTTAAGGAATTCAACACAGTGCTCATTTGTATAATTCCTCACAATAACTCTAAGTGGTAGATTCTGTTATTGTGCTCACTTCACCTCAATTTCTCCATCTGTAAGAAAATCTAAATTATAATAGGACCAGTAGTAAAATATCAGTACAAGAAAATGATAGGGAAAATCAGGGAGTGAGGCTGAGTCCCAGGTTTTGGTACCAAAATGATAGAAAATCTGAGAGGAGGGGCCACAGACATGAGAGAAATCACACTGAGTAGTTGATGATCAGGTTTATTTAGGGAAAGGGAGGAAAGAGGGAGAGGGAGAGATCAGAGAGGAGGTAGAAAAGTCACTTAACTGGACTGTGGCTGAGGGGGACAAAGAGGGTTCTAGTTGTAGCTGCCACACCATGCAAGTGAGGTATGGTGTGCCCCTTTTACATTGCAGGCAGGTTTTTTAAAGCTCAGGCAGGAAACCATTTTCCCCCCTTGGAGGTAAAGGAGGAAAGGGGGAAAGAGGAAATAAAATTTGGAGTTTGTAATCTCAGGAGGACTAGGGAGTTCTGTTATCTCAGGATCTTGGAGGTTAGAGGAAACAGAGTTCTTTGTTCCCTTTGTAAAATAACAATGGTTGCCTTTTATGGAGGCACTATAAGAAGTCTCTTGTTTTCCCTGTGACATAGGCATCATTGTCATTATCATTATTTTTCAGAAAAGAAAATTAAAGAGTTGGAGAAGGTAAGCAACTTGCTGAAGAGCAGGAAACCAGGAAGTTACAGAAGCAACTGACCAGCAGGTCTGAGAGAACCCCATTTATCAAAACCAGACATCAGCTTGCCTAGAAGGCTCTTGAGGAAAACCTTACTGAAGTGACAATGGCAGAAACCACATGAAAGGAGACACCATACCAATTGCAGATATTAGTTACTGAAGAAGACAGAAGCTGTGGACTGGCTTACAACCCTTTTGGCTAATTATTTTATTTGATCATTAAAACTTGAGCAATCTTACAATCAACAGGAACATCCAGGCAGTTTCAATATCTGCATGTGCCTAGTTAACATGTGTCTGATCTTTGCTAAAGTTTGGCTTTTGTGATGGACCTCAGTCTTAAAATGACACATAATAGGGGCTGATTTTCTTTGTTAATGTAATTTTATTAGCCAAGTAGGGTATGTGTATGTACCTTTTCCCAGGGTTAGAGAGAAAGGTTTATCCTGGCTGATTTGAATTGCTTTTCTTTCTGCAGAGCTCCCATTTATTGACTCCTTACTAATTAGCAGCCTCTGTACTTAGGAGCACTCTGTCTACCTTGTCTGATTTGATCCTCAAGACAGCCTAGAAGACAGATTCCCTCACTGCTCCTATGTTTGTCAATCATTCAGGCCCCTCACTGTTTTTCTAAGATTTTTCAAAGCCTATAAAGGAAACTCTAAAAGTGATGTTGCTTGTGTGAGCTGAGCAATGGCCCCTCTGATGCCTTCGGTTCCTAGATGGGCTGTAGCTCCTGAAAGGGGTTTCCTAAGCAAAGGCTGATAGAACAGTTAGATAAGAACGAGTGTTTGCAGCCAGACACAGGTTGTGTCAGGTACCCAAACCAAGAGTTGTTTTCACTGAATTAAATCACTCAGAAAACAGTTGAAAACTAAATTTAGTCAGTCCTATTTGGGGATATGTCTCCAGGTTCAACCCTATAGCCGAACCCATTTTCAGAATGCTTTGGGGACATTAGTGTCAGTAAACTCTAAGGTAAACCTTTCTTTAGTCAGCAGAACCTTTGCTCCTATTTATCCTTTTCTCAGCATTATTCTCATCTGTGAAGTGGGATTATTCCCATGATCACTGTAGCAGACACTTCTTGAGTGCTTATTATGTGCTTGTTCTAAGTACTTCACATTTATTGCCTTATTGAAATGTCACAACAATCCTATGAAGGAGGAACCATTGTGGCTTCTATTTATAAGTGAAGGAAGGGAGGTATGGTGACTAGGTAACTTGTAAGCTAGATGACTCAGCTCAGGAGGGAAAATGTGGGGAATGCAGTCACCTTCAAGTTCATCATCTGTGAGTGTGCATCAGAATCACCTGGTGGGCCGAGGTCCCATGAATGGCACCGACTTGACTCAAGGTCATGACTGCATATATAATGATGGCAGTAAAGGTAAGAGTTTGCAGATAAGGACAGCAGTTTATCAGAATCAGCTTAATAGAAATAAACATGAATTCAGTGCAAAATAAAGACAAGCTAGTATTTAAAGTTGTGGCTTGCCTAATAAAAAAAAAAAACTAGACCGAGATGGATCTATTTTTTGGTTTGGAATATTTCATACCGAATTAGAAAATCTGGCCATTTCTAGTGGCTTCATATTCAGACAGGACTTATTTTTACCTGGAGGAAGAAATATGATTTTTGACACTAAGCTTTATGACTAATAACTAGGAGTTTAACCTAATTCAATTGGGATGTCCTTTCAACTGAGATAGGGCTAGTGACATATCATGTGTGAATCATTAGTATTTATGTGTATTTCTTTGAAGACCATCCTCTCATCTCATCTCACCTGAAGCCTAGGGAGATGTCTAACCAGAACACTTCCCATAGCTGTGACTAGTAATCACATAGATATTAATACTGGCTCTCATGTATTGAACATTTGCTCTCAGCCAGACACTGTCTTGTGCTTTTGATATCTCCCCTACTCCTAACTATAATCATAAGCAGGTAGTGATTGTGAGGACCGATTGCCATTTTAAAGATCATAAAATTGAATCAGAGAGTGGATACATAGCTAATAATTGTTGGAACTAGAATTTGCCCCAGAGGCTGAAAGACTATAAAACTCATGATTTCTACTTCTTCATTGCCTCCCATCTGTGGGAGAAATTGTACATTGCAGATTAATAATAATAACAATAATAATAGTTAGCATATATAATATTCATTACATGCTTTCTCCCAATGTATCAGGCAGTTTCTCTATTAATTTATTATTTATTATCAATTAATATCCTAATTTTCCAGATTAGGAAGCTAAGGTCTCCAGATGTTAAACAGCTAGAAAGTGACAGAGCTGGCACTCCACTTGGATCTTCTTAAAGTAAAAATAATACATACTGATGTTGAACTTCTAAGGTCATGCAAAGTGGGAAGCATTTCTGCCTGCTCTTCATTAGAAAGAGCAGGTGCTCTTCATTAGAAAGGGAAGGAGTTGGAAGTCCAGGAGCAGGCAATGGATAAAACTCACATTTTTGTTCTTTCCCTAGGTAAAGCACTTTAGACACTTCTCCATTTTTATGATTCTAAAGACCATTGGTTAGTTGGGTGGCCCTTGGTATGGTATTAACTGGGGACAATTTTTCATTGTAAATTATATACAGAAACTTACTCTCTTAGAATCAGGAAGCATTGTTCAAATGTCCAAATTGTTTATGACCAAATGACATATCCACAGGCTTAATCCCTCTTGTTTGAGCTTCCCAGAGGCATTCACATCAGCAGGTGTGTGCTAAGCATCTCCCCCCACGCACACACACTACCTCCACTCATGACTGGATCAGATGACATCAGACTAAAAGTGGGCTAATCAGGGATCTCTTCCTGAAATTTTAAATTCATTAGTAGAACAGAAAAATAGGGAAGTTTAAGAGTTGCCAGGAGACTGTGTTTGATTGCACAAACAGATGGGGAAAGCCAGTCTACATGGAGAGAAGCAGAAGCTAAACCAAATGAAGTAAAAATAAAAGAACTTAAGAGTCCCAGAAAATAAGAAAGATGGGTGTTCATTTCTTGGTTTCAGTTTCTCACTGCTGATGGTACATTCTTGGCCTTGAAAGACACTTCAGTGTTATATTTGTCAGTTTTCTGACATTATAACAAATACTTGAGATAATCAACTAATCGAGAAAAAAAGGTTTATACTGGCTCACAGTCTTGGAGTTTCCAATCCATGACTCAATGGCCCCACTGTAGCATATACACAGTGCTAGTATGTGGCACCTTTTGGCCAGAAAGCAAAAGAGAGACAAGAAAGGGTGCAGGGGTCCCACAATCCCCTTCAAGACCGTGCCAGTGACCTAGAGACCTTCCACTAGGCCCCACCTCTTAAAGGTTACACCTTCTTCCAACAGCATTGTTAGGCCAGGTCAGGGTGACTGATATTAGAATGTAAACAGACTGAGATAATGGGACACAGACTGGTGCATGTGCACAAAATTACTATGATGTAATCCCATATTACTGTGATGTGATTGGGCAATGGTCTTGGCAATTAGCCACTATTGTGTAAAAACCTTAAGAAGTACCTCCACCAGCACTGCAAAGGGAGAGGACAGGTCAAGCAGAGAGGATGGGACACATGGAAAGGATGGGCTATGGAGAGGACTACAGGCACAGGAGAGGTGATGGGGCATGCAGAAGGCAACAACCATGGGCAGTGGCACCATGCAGAGAATGGAAAGGAATTGGCCCTGGAATAAGGCATGTCACACCTGCCTTCAGCTTCTCAAACATGTTTTGGTTTCTCTGTGGGCCCCAAGCATCCCTCCTGGCAGAGGAGCCCAGCTAGGACTAACAAGCACCACTCCAGAGAACAAGCTTTTAAGACAAGGGCCTTTGGAGACATTTAACTTCCAAACTATAGCAAATGCACTTATGACAAATCCCTTTAACCCTCCTTTCAAAGACTTAATCTACCTTAAGTGGGTTTGTGTTACTTAAAAGAACCTTGGGTTCAACATAATCTAAACAAACTCATGAACAACTAGTTTTGAATGAAAGCAAGCAGAAGTCCTCAAAATTTGCTCAAGGGATAACAGTTTCATTGCTTTGTCTCCTATTTAAGGTTTTTGTTTTGGTTTGATTGGTTTTATTTTTAAGAATCTTCTAGAAATTGGAAAGCCTTGTTCTTTAACATGAAAAGATGAAAAAATTTCTAGGTTTGGGATCTTCAGAACTAGAGCCAGAGCCAGAGACAAGGATTTGAATGCAGGAACATTTACATGGGAGGTGATTCTAGGCAGCATCAGTAGGGGGAGGAAGGAAGTGAGACAGGGAAGAGAAGGAAGGCAGGAGGATGTGTTATGGAACCACTTACCATCAACTGAGGAGTTAATTCTCTGGGGAGCCCTGGGAGTCAGTGTAGACTATATGTCTCAAAGACATGCCACGCAAAGGGTACAGAAGCTGGGGTACATTTATACACCAATTCCCATTAGAAACTGGCTAGCAGCAGAGAAGGTACACTTCCTACTGCTGTTTGGTAACCAGTGCTGTTCTGATAGCTAGAGAAATTGGTCAGGGAAAGGGATGCCTGACTGTACAAAGCACTGGAATTCCCACAGGGACACAGCAAAGTGATAAAAGCAAGTAGACGTGGATGGGACACTCACATCTGCTGCTCATCTGTATAGAAAAACAACAGAGATAGGAAAAAGTATATACTCAATAAGAAATTTAGTCTACTCACTGGAGATGAGTGATTAAAGGTGTCTAAAACATGGTATACTTTCAGTACTTTGTCCCTTGCCAATTCTTTGTTCTCTGAGTTCTGTTTTCATTAAAAAGTGGAGTTGGGCAAGAAATATGGGCTGCAGGGTCTTCTGGGTCATCTTAATGGGTCCTGATACATATATTTTCTAATCCCATCTAGAGCCAGGGGAAATAATTCCTTGTGTCCTTCTGTGTTCACTTCCTCTTCCAGGCCTCATGGCTGGAGGGAAGGGGGCCAAATGAAGAACAGCTCCATAGAGTAGGGAAGTATTTAATCACAGGGGCCACTGACACGGCTGTAAATCATTTTGATATGTTCTGAACATATACTGAATAATACGGGGCTTGAGTGGCTCCTAGAAGAAACAAGGGGTGGAAAGCTCTGGGAAGCGCAATTTCTTTTTCTACCTACCCCCTTAGGAAGATGTCACATCGAAGACAAAGGTGCACCTGACCCATGCCATGCTATTTTTCAGTCACATCATATGCTTTTGAAAGCTAGACAGTGAATCACAGAGACAGGAAAAGAATGGATGCTTTTGAATTGTGCTGCTGAAGACAAGTATTAAATATACCATGGACTGCCAAAAGATCCAACAGATCCATCATAGAAGAAATGCAACCAGAGCGCTCCTTGGAAGCAAGGATGGCTAGATTGTATCTTACGTATTTGAGATATGTTGTCAGGAGGGACCAATCCCTGGAGAAGTACATTATGTTTAGGAGAGTGACAGGTCAATGAAAAAAGGAAAACCCTCAACTACATGGACTGAGACAGTAGCTACAACTATTGGCTCAAACATAACAAAGATCATGTGCCGAGGATGGAATCAGGAGTGTTTTATTCTGTTGTACATAGGGCTGCTATGAGTCAGACCTGACTCAACAGCACCTAACAACAGCACCATTCTCTTAGGAGATATTGGGAATCCTTTACCTGGCATTTGCAGAAGCTAAACTAGATGTGGAAAAGGGTGTGTGGGGGGAAGCAAGGTTTTGAACTTATCCTTTAGAGGAGTGTGGAGCTGAAGTAGATTTTGCCTGCTATACTGAGCTCAGGTCAGACTTACCAAAGGGCATCATCATTCATGGGTATTGAGCCAACTGGAGGTGTAGGTGGTAGTTGACTGTAAAGTAGTTGATGCCCCTTTTTGCTTTTCTCTGCTGGTCCATATCACTAACTCCTTTCAGCTCTTCTATATCTTCCACCAATTTCTAAGTCTCTGGAGGTTCTTTATGTGTGGGTTCACATACTATCAGCCCTGAATGTTCTTCTACATGTAGGTTTTCCTATGGGTATGCTTAATCTCTCTACTAGTTAAGAGTTAGTGTGAGGCAGAGGTAGAAGTACAGCAAAGAAAAAATTCATTATTGTTTCCCATATGTTTCTGTAAAACAGCATGGTGATTAAGCATGGATTTGAAGCCAGAATGGATTTGAATCTTGGTTGTCTGTAATACTTATAGCTAGAAGCTTATGGTTAAGCTTTCTGGGCCCCATTGTCTGGCAAAGTTAGTGTTCAATACATATTTGCTGAATAAATGAAACAATGAGTAATAGAACAAATTAATGAAGTGGAATGTGATGTCCCTTAAATGTTGAGAGTTCAAGGAGCAGGTTTATCTCCAACATTTGTGGGGCCCTGGGCAGGGATACAAATGGCAGTCCCTACTGTGACTCCATTCTACACTGTAAGGATCTTGCATAATATGTATGGACACCTCAGCCTGTATATTCACACTCAGTAAGGATCAACCTGTAGGGTTACAGCTAAACCTCATTCTGTGTGGTCTTCAGGGCCTGGAAGTGGGTTTATGACTATTTGGGCAGAAATATGGATTTTAGGGTACTCAATAGGGCCTAGACACAAGATATGCACCTCTCTCGCCCTGCCCTGCAAATTCCCTTCCTGAGCAGCAAGCACTCTGAGAAGAGCGGCAAATTATGAGCCCCTGAACAGGAGCATTTATGTCATGAATATGTGTCAGGTTGTCCACTGGTAAAGGTGCATGTTTTTTTGTGTGTTATACTTTGGTAAAACTTAGATGAAAGATAAGTGTAGAGATAGTAATACAAATTGTAAATGTTAACAACTGCTGAATCTCGGTAGTTAAAGGTGTACTTGGTACTAGTCATTCAATTTTTCTGTTGGAAATTTTTTATAATAAAAGGATAGAATCATTGCAACAGTGATAAATGCTCTAAAGGTAAGATTTATGATGTGATGGGACCTCCTAACAGCAGAATGTGTCCTTGGCAAGGATGTAGGGTCACTGCTAGGCCTTTGGAACCCTTAGTGAGAATTGGTAAAAGGTTCTGGCTACAGAATATGCAGCCCTCTGGACTCATAGATTCATAAGTCACCTATGGGAACTAGAATTAAGACCAGTCTTCTGCCAGGCAGACCCAGCTCCACATGAGGGCACTTGCAGTGGGAAGGAAGAACTGTAATTTGAAAATAATCTGCATTTTTTTTTAAAGAGCACCCTTGGGTGGGAAAGCTGATTAAGTAAAAAAAGGGAAAAGAAACTTTCCTGGAAGAACTGGCCTCTCCCCAAGTCTTACAGTAGACAAAAGAATGGAAGTATCAGAATTAAGGGAGGCCCATTGTAATTCTGGCTAGGATATAGCTCAGTTGGTGGAGTGCCACTCTGCAGTCTCTGGAGTCCTGGGTTTGATTGGTTTGATTCCCAGCACCACAAAAATGGGAGAATAATGTATCAATCCACTCCTGAGATAATCCCAAAATAATCAGCCATTGAAAACCTTATCAGGGTCACTAAGAGTCGGACACAACTTGACAGCACCTAACAACAACAACAACAACATTGTAATTCCAGCTCAGAAGACTGGGAAGGACATGGTGTGATGCAAGACTGGCAAGAGAAGCAGGGATGGAAAGAGGACCTGTAAGTGGAAGTGCTGCAATAATAACTTGTAACACAGAGCACTACAGGAGGAGGTTTGTACTGGAAACACTCAAATTTCCTGATACCAGGGAGTCAGCTAAAAAGCAGGCTCTGCCACTGGCTAACAACAATTTGGAGTTCAACCTACTTAAACCCCACCTTCCTCATCTGTAAAGTGGAAATACTGGTAGTACTTATATCAGAGGACTAAATGAATATAAATACATGTAAAAACACAGCTTTCAAAATGAATTACATCTCAAAATCAACAAAACAAAAATCCTTACAAGTGGGTCAGTACGCAACTTCATGATTAAAGGAGAAAAGATTGAAATTGCCCAAGATTTTGCTTTACTTCAACAATCAATACCCATAGAAGCAGCAGTCAAGAAATCAAAAGATGCATTGCACTGGGAAAAGCTGTTGCAAGAAACCTCTTTAAAGTGCTGAAAAGTAAAGATGTCACATTGAAGACAAAAGTGCACCTGACTGATGCCATGATATTTTCAGTCACATCATATGGTTGTGAAAGTTGGACATTGAATAAGGGAGACAGGAAAAGAATTGATGCTTTTGAATTATTGTGCTGGGTATGAATACTGCATATACTGTGGACTGCCAGAAGAACCAACAGATTCATCCTAGAAGTGCAACCAGAGTGCTCCTTGGAAGCAAGGATAACTAGAATGTCTCTTCTGTATTTTGGACATGTAGTCAGGAGAGACTAATCCCTGGAGAAGGACTTTGTGTTTGGGACAGTAGCTGGTCAATGAAAAAAAAGGAAGACTCTCAACTAGATGGATTGACAGAGTGGCTGCAACTATGAACTTAAACATAAAGAAGATTGTATGCATGACACAATGTTGGATAGTGGTTTGTTCTGTTATATGTAGAGTCACTATGAGTAGGACCCAGCTTGATGGAGCCTAACAACAACAACAACAACAAGAAATATAGGCAGCATGATGTTTAGTAAGCTTGTACTGCATTACTTTGTATGTGTGCATACGTGTTGGTGTGTGTGGGTGTCTATACTGCGAGTGGGTCAAACCAAGGTCCTCATGCATGCTAGGCAAGTGCTCCACCACTGAGCCTAACCTTAGCCCCTTTTGTATTTTTTATTTTGAGACAGGGTCTCACTAAATTGAATAAGCTGCTTCTGGCCTTGAACTCATGATCCTCCTGCTTCAGCATCCTGAGTGGCTGGGATTACAATCATGCACCATATTGTATTTATTATTATGATGATGATCATCCTTATCTCTTGTAACATTCACCTGTGCATTATAACCTTTACTGTTGTCATAATAGCTGATGCTTATAAGGTATAATATGAGGGAGTTGCTCATCCAAATACTTTATATATTAACTTGTTTGATCTCAACAGCCTTAAGACATACGTAGTATTATTGTACCCATTTTATAGATGATGAAACTGAAGCAAGTTAAGTGAGTTAGTCAAAATCATACCATCTGAAAGTGGCCAAGCCAGGATTTGATCCAGGCATCTAGGCACCATGCCACATTGCTCCTTTTGCAAATAGACGCAAAGGAAGAATGCACACATTGAAAAGGGTATATATCCTAAAGGGTCCCTTCTGCATTACACAGGTTCCCAGTAAGACATCAGGGTAAGGAAACATTGTGTCATTAACTTTGTTGTGAGGCTATTTTTGGTGTACAAATTCCAGGGGCTAATATCTGGTTTGGATCTTTTTCTACTCATCCAAACAATTTCCTCAACCTTGAAGCAAACCTGAGACAAGAGAAAAATGAAATAAGCTCTTTCGGATGGCAGCATCAATTTTTAACTACAACTGTCACAGGGTGTTAAGAGTTGCAAAGCCTTGGGAAATGTTGATCGGTCACAGGCTCCTTGTAGAACATGGGGCTGTGAAATGCACTGGGGGTTTTAGAACATAAACCAGTCATCCCCTGTGTGTGTGTGTGTGTGCGTGTGTGTGTGTGTGTGTGTGTGTGTGTGATGTGGGGGACTCTTTTTCTGTTTTTTTTTTTTCTCTCTCTCTCTCTGTCTCTGTTTGGAAGGAGCCATTGAAGGGCCACTGCTGCTTGAACCCAGATGAAACAGAACGGCCTTCATAATTCTGCCTTCACATGTCTGTCAGCTTGTCATGTCTTGAGGGCTTGCATCTTGTTCTGATGCTGAAAGCTATGCCCTTGGTATTTCATATACTAGCAGGGCCACCCATAGTGGATAGGTTTCAGCTGAGCTTTCAGACTAAGATAGACTAGGGAGAAGGACCCAGCAGCCCATTTCAAAACAATTAGCTATTTAAAACCTTATGAACAGCAGAGAAGCACTACCAAATAGAGTGCTGGAAAATGAGCTGCCCAGGCTGGAAGGCATTCAAGAGATGACTAGGAAAGAGTTTGCCTCCTCAATGTAGAGTTGACTTTAATGATGGAAATGGAGTAAATCACCTGGAACCTCCTTTTGCTGATGTGGCATGGCTCAAAATGAGAAGAGACAAAATGGCTGCAATAATGGGCTCAAATATAAAAAGATCTTGTGCATGACACAGTGTTGGGTAATGTTGTACATAGGATCTCTATGAGTCGGACCTGACTTGACAGCACCTAACAACAACAACAACAACAAAAACAAAGTCAAAGTCCAGTCAGAAGACAGAAACTTCTCTGCTAACTGAACAGGAAAATGCTAATATTGAGAAGTGTAGATATGAATGGAAGGTGATTAACAACTAAAAGAAATAAAAGAGAACCCTTAAGGGGCCCAGAAACACCAAGAGCACATGAGCAGCTACTCCCTTGAAGTTAAGGATGAGTGGACCAAAGACCTCTTCCCTACAAAGGCAAAGTTGAAATGTCTTTGAAGAGAGTCTGGGTCTGCCAGAGAAACAGCTTGCCACAGGGCACAGATTGCACTGGTCTCTAGACGTGGCCTGCCATTTTTCAGGAGGGTAGAAGTTGCTCAGAAGCAGCTACAATGATGAACCCTAATGACTCCTTGGAGCTTGCCTGTCCAGCCTGCTCAACTCCCACAGTAATAATGGAAGACTGAAACCCAGAAGGAGGTGTCTTCCTGTCTCTATATTCTTGTAGGATCAGGCCAGTGCCCTCTTTTGAGGGCTGGCAAGGAGAGATGTTTACAGGGTCCAGCAGTCATATTATCAAAGCAAAGACAAGTGGATTTAGAGCTGAGAGATAATAAATTAATAACCAGTACCTGGGCATATACGAACTTGCCAGACTATGCATAATATTTAGCTCTTTGTGACACTTAATCCTTTTGAGGATATCTCTGTCTATTCCAGTCTTTTCTTATAAGTAATCGAGAAGCATAACGGTTATATAAAGTGTGTTCATTTCTTCATCTGGCAGCACTGTATTTAAGTCTTACAATTGTGTGTATGTGTGTGTGTGTGTGTGTGTGTGAGAGAGAGAGAGAGAGAGAAAGAGAGAGAGAGGGAGGGAGAGGGAGAGAGAGAGAGAGAGAGAGCGAGCGAGCAAGAGAGATACAATAGGAAGGTGCCCCATAAATTCCATGAAACAGACTGTTTCTTTCCAAATCATATAAAACATACCAGCACAAGGCCCCGGGTTCAACCCCCAGTACCAAAAAAGAAAACCAACCAACCAACCAAACAAAAATGAGGACCATTAACCGATGGACTTGGGCTATCCAAAGGGGTGGTGCCTTTATGCATAAATTAACTTGTTAATACACAGAATGAATTCCATTAGTGATACTACTATCATAAGAGATATACTTAATACTGTATATGTACTTGATGGAGACATGTTGATGAACCAAAGTTATCCTGGCCCCTGTCCTCTTTGGGAATGATAATTTACTATGGGAAGTAGACATTAACTAATCAAAAGATGTTGTCCATCTTGACATGTTAACAGATGCCAATCTTCTTTCTAATGTTTATTCACCAAGTCTTTTTGTAGTTTTCTTTGCTTTTAGTAGGCTTCCTGGGGAAAATCAAGGCTTCCTGGTAATGCCAGACCAGGGGCCAAATAGAGGCCCTCAGATGCACAATCTCACAATCTAATTTGCACACACTTCTAACTACAGAGGAGCTGACTCTCTTAGTTTGGATTCTTCCAAAGCAAATGCTTAAAGGGAGATTCTAGTACAAACAATTAATTTGGGCAAAAGCCAAGAGGTCCATTAGGTAGTGAAATAGAAAAATGAACAAAACCAATAAAAATGTCATCAAATCAGTGACCACCATGGACAACTGGAACTCATTCCACCGGGGAACTATGAGAGGATCGTGTAGAACAAGCTTCAGACAGTTGTCCCAACTGAGGGGCAATGAAACTGGAGTATTTTCTACTGGCTTCCCATCTGTTACTAGCTGAAGACTGTTTTTGGAGCCATTAACTCTCTGGCAAGTTAGATTTGTCAAAAATAATCCCTTGGCTGGGGAGAGGGTGGGATGACAGACAGAAAATTGCAGGTGTTTCAAATAAGCAGCTTCCATAGGCTGCATGCCAAAGAAATGTTCTCTGAGAAGTTCAGGGAGTATATTGGGGTGAGGTGAATGACAGCTGGTTTATTGTGAATGGACAAGGGGCAGGTCTTCTTTGTGGCTCAATGATGCTAACCTTGGTGGATTAAGGTATCCTGCTCCAGAAAGTTTCTGGTAAATCACAGAAAAACAAATTTGATGCCAAGAGGCCAAGTCAGTAGCTGGCAGCATGGAGTAAAAGCAAATTGAATTAAATAGGAATGACATTTCATTTGCCTTGCCATCCATGCTCATGGCTACCTGCTGGCCAGTGACCACTGACCCAGACCTTGGAATTTAAGCTAATGTTGCAACTTAGTAGATATAGCCCCAATCCTTATTTGTACGTGTGTGTGTGTGTGTGTGTGTGTGTGTGTGTGTGTGTGTGTGGAGTGGGGAGAGGGAGAGAGATGGGGGGTGTTGTGTAGCATGTGGGGAAGGAGAGGTAAAACAAGTACTCTGTGGGATATACTGGAAGTCTAGGACACAGGCTACTAATAGGCAGTTGGTAAGCAGCAATGAAACATCAAAGTCAGCCAAGCTGTCCTCTCATTTCAGTGTGGCAGTCTTCCCAGTTAAGGTCTTTGGTGGCAAATCAAATACTCTATTACATTATTTTCCAATTTCAGGCATTTCCCCGGCTGGACTCTCAAGTGGTGTAGTTTCCAAAGTTCAGTAACATTGCCCTGCTCACCATCTGCCTTGATGGCATGACATATTGGACACTGACTCTGGGATCAACATATGTGTGGCCCAAGGAACCCATCTTGCCATTGGCTTATAGTACCTGAGGGATGGTGAAAACACAGAGGTCTCAACCCTTGATCCATGCAAATTGACTCTCCAGAATTGCTGGTATTTATGCAGCACTTGCTAGGTGAATGTAGATTAGATTCACCTAAGAAATTTCACTATTTCCCATTCTCCATGAGTAATATGACAATTTGGCCTTTTCTAATATGGTTCTGCAGCATCTATAAGATATTGAAGGCACTTATATGCAGCATTTTAGTAGCAATTCAGTCTGATTAGGTATGGTGTCAATGACTGGGCCATGAATCCTAAGCAGGTGGTCTGGTTTTGTTGTTGTTTTTTAAAACTATCCCTGCTTCTCCAGCTGTACTGTGATTCATTATCTAAATTTTAGGAAACCAGTTTTAAGCATCCCATAATTCATGTTCTTTAAAAGGAGCAATAAGGAAGGGATACTGCTGGAGCCAGAACTCTGCAGCTTTCTTAGGAGCTAGCCTGGAATAGCTGAAAAGGAATTGAGTCAAATTCCCCCCATGCATTAGCCACTGTGATAAAAGTGATTGACGTTAGTGCAACTACAGAAACCTTTAAATACAAACAACCCCCTGATCCCAGCTCCTTATAAACTTGATCAGTTCCAGCTCTTATTGTCACTGACATCACTAACTGGTGACACAACTCATTTCCATCAGATCACCAGCCCCACTTCTGAAGCCCCTTGATTGATTCCTTCAGGCATGTATTTGTATGTGCAAAATAGTAGAAAGAAGATATAGACTTAGCTAATCACATTGGGGGATAGTAAATGTAACTCTGAGGATACTGAGTGCCTCCTGTACCTGCAAAGATCTGAGAATCTTGTGGTTGAGGCAGATTCCTTTTGCTGGATTGGATGAGTTGAAAAGAAGTGCTTGTGAATTGATTGAAACCAGGAATAAGTGCGATTTCTACTGTAGTGAACACACTTGGTTATTCTTCACTGAATCAAGAAATCTTAAAGGTAAAAGGCTGGAGACCCACCTATTGCATTCTCCATCTCAGTATAGAAGCCACCTCTTCCACTGTCAAGACAGAAAAATAGGTATTGCCTCTGCTTAAACCAAGGGTGGCAAGCGCAGCTGCTGTCAAGGGCAAGGAGTGAAATGGAGACAAATCTGAAATATCAGGGAGAAGTGGAGTCTAAGGAAAACCAAGAAGCAAATGCTCCAGCTGTGTAGGTTCAATCCATTGTTGAAATGAAGAATGAGGGCACTGTTTGCGTGTGTGTGTGTGTGTGTGTGTGTATGCGCATGTGCGTGTGCATGTGGGTGTGTGAGAGAGAGACAGAGAGAGAGAGAGAGAGAAGAGAGTAAAGCAAGAGAAAGACCATTTCAATTGTTTTTAAACACAAAACTTTAAAGAAGTACTGAATGAAAAAAAGTATACCTATCCCCATGTATAGGAGAAGGACCTGGCAATCCACTCCCAAGGCAATCCCGGTACAGTCAGCCTTTGAAAACCCTATGAGGGTTGCTATGAGTCCGATACTGACTCAAGGGCACCTAACAACAACAACAACAACAACAACAACAAATCCCCATGTAAGTGACAGTCCACAGGCCACCAGTTTGTAGTCTTAGCTTATGCAAATAATAAGGAGCACACCTCACAACACTACTCAATGCCTATAGCAGTTTCTTTCATATACTCAGCTCTTTTCAAGTGTCTTCCACTGTTGGCCCATTCTTTTTATTTTACTCATTCCACTAATTTTTATTATGTACCTACTATGCTATAGCCTGCAGCCATAGCACTGTGGCAGCCTATCCTATCAGGTCTCGGAAGCTAAGCAGGGTTGGGCCTGATTAGTGCTTGGATGGGAGACCGCCTGGGAACACCAGGTGCTGTAGGCTTGGGAGAAGGATCTGGCAAACCACTCCCAAAAACCAGTCTGCCATTGAAAACCCTATGAACAGCAGAGAAGCACTGACAATAGTGTTTTGCCTGTTGTACACAGGGTCGCTATGAGTCGGATACCAACTTGACGGCACCAAAAACAACAACTATGCTCTGGGTGCACTTCTTAACCCCAGATTATAAGGAATCCCTTAGTATTACCTAGGGAATAAGACAAGCTTCCTCAACAAGAGTCAGTTTTACCTACTGGATGACAATTCCCCTGTGTTCATCTTTAGGTCTTTTCTTTCTTGCTTAAACAGCTCCATTCTTTTACCCTTCCAAAAGTGTCAGGGTTTTCTTTTCATTCCCAGTTTGTTAATATCCTTATTTAAAATGTGATAAAGGAAGTATAAACTATTAGTTATGAAGCTCCATTCTGAATATGTTCCAATTCACAAATCTTGTTAAATAATTTGCTGAACATATGTAAATCCACTGTTGCTCAGTATATCTACTATGCCTCATGGTTTATCTGGGTTTTGGTGTAGACATATATCTTCATTCCTTAGAATCCTAAGATATAAAGAGCTCTACAGATATCTCTGCACCCAGCAACTACAATTTATTCTCATATTTTTTATAATTTAGTGAAACACAGTACATGCATAGCCAGCTTATTTGCTTTTTTCTTGGACACGTATTTCTAAAGGTCACAGATTTCATGCTGAAGTGCTACATGATATAAGCATTTCCAGGAGCACTTGAGGAAAATAACATTAATTGCTTGAGACTCTAATTGGCTTTATGACAGTAGCCAGGCCAGTGGCTGGGAAAAAACACCCCAGAACAGCTGTCAAATACACAGCCTGGCAGAAAGGCATCAAATGCCAACAGCTCTTCCCGCACAGAACTGACATTTGAGAGGCCCACATAGACCCAGCGATCAGAAAAATCTCCCTCCATGTAATGATTTTTCAAATCCGCTTAATTTAAAATGGTTTCTGTGGAGCATGCAAAACATGCCACATTTCAGCTCTAGCTGGCAGTAAGCTGCACTTGGATTAGCTAAACCCCCAAACCACTAGTCATTAGGTGAGCATTTAGGAATGTACACACTGATCAGGCCACGATTATATTATTTATTCAGCCTTTGCTAGGTGTGTATTTTTGTAATTAGAGATGATTTGGGGAGGACCAAATGGAAATGAGCAACTTCAACCTGCCAAAAATAACAAGCATTAGCCATTGTACAAGTATCCTCAAATGATGGTCTTGTTTCTTTCCTATCTGAACAGTCATCAGTAATTGGGTATCAGTTCTGTTTTGCCTCTTGTTTATAGGAGATGAAAAAAATTCTTGTAGGCCTGTAACAACTGAAAACATTGATAGCCAGTCATCACTGATCAGGGTTTCTGTACCTAAAAGAAAACCAGTTCAAGAATTGGGAGATCAGGGTCTGTTCTGGAATACTATCGCTTGATATTGATCAAGTAATTGAACCATCAAAATGATTTTCAGGGAAATTCAAGTGCATATGTAGAAGTAAGTTGCAAATATGAAGCACTATGCAAAAGTATTGAGACATTAGCATTTTTGTAGTTCTATTTCCCAGAAATGCCTAATCTCAGATCTTAAGTAATTATGACCTTTCTCCCATGTTTTGTCTCCCTCTCAAACTACAGAATAAGTTATCCAAAGCCATGAGTACTTTTGTTTCCATTTCTTTGCTGTCTCTCCCTGGTAGCTAAGTACAGATCAATGGGCTAGAATGATCCCACAGAGATATTTTATTTGACTTGGCAATGTTTTGCTTTTATCTTTAAAATTGTCTTGCTTGTCAACATTTTATATCTGAGATACTTCATATAGACACTTCCATTTGATATTTTCATATCAAAATCCAGATATCCCATTTCTCTAGAGAAATGAAAAGATCTAGCAATACTGGCTTGCATTCCCCATAGCTGCAATTGCTGGAACTGAGTGGCAGTTGCCCCAAGGACATGTGCTTTCTACCTTCCCATGTGCCCACCTGATTAAATCCCATAGGCATTTGAATTTCTTTTCTTTTTTTTTTTGAGAGAGATAGTACTCTAAAGTATGAAAAAAGGATGGAAGTCAATAATAATAGAATAATAATAGTAGGAAGATGGAACAACATACTGGACATTAATAAATGAGAACAGAGCTCTCTAATAGTTGTTATAAGAAGCAATGGAGTAAAATGGTTAAAAGTATAATCTCAATACTAAAGCAGAATCAAATTGTGGCTTCAGCCCTTACCAAGTAAGGAGAGTTTCTTACCCTCTCTGGGCCTCTGTGTCCTCACCCAAAATGTAAGGATAATTGTTTTTAGAATTTATTTAAGTATTTTTAAGGACTCACTGTGGACCACAGATGCTTGTGACTACTGATGATGGAAGAGTAATCCAACAAAGCCTGTATGTATGTGGCTTACATTAAATGAATTCATCTTAAACACTTAGAACAAGTTTGGCACATAATAAATACTCAATACATGTTAGCTATTATTATTGCTATTATTCACAATACATTTTCTACTCAAAAGTGATTATTTGAATGAGGAATGATAAATCCACTTAAACTTGCATTTTACTTTCTGGTAGTAACAAGCAAAATTACAATGTTCACAATGATTCTGTGACTTGTCCAGGCTTAGCAGAAAGGGACTCATGATTGATTACTGATGTCTGCACAGGCTTCACTTATGTGCATGGAAAGGAAATAAGCCTGGAGGTTTTTGCTGTCCTGGTTTAAAAGCTCCCTAATTTCTATAAAATATACATTATTTCTGGTGAGTATTCTCAATCTTACTTAGAACTCCTTTTGAAGGAGAGACAAAATTTTTCAAATTTTTTCTTTCTAGCAAGGAGCTAAGAAAGGCAAAGTTATATTCTGCTGTTGCACATGTACCAAGAACATGCAAAGCTCAAAGGGCTGTGCCTATAATTAGGGAGGTTTGAAGATACTGGAGCCAATAACCAGCTGTAACAATGACATCTCAGAGCTATGAACCCAACTTAAGGTGACTGAAATGTTGCCTACTAAGGATACTTTCCCCCTCAGTAAAATATCTAAAAGAAAACAAAGAAGGGAAGTTCCAAAAAATCATGCTATACAAAAACAGAGGTAGCCCTCAGTAAGCCAGGAGGCTAGGATTCTTCATGGCTCTCTGTGCCCCCACCTCAATCTCCACATATCTTCTGTTCTCATACAATTCTGGGAGAGGCCAGATGGAAAGATAGGAAAAGTTTCCCTCTTCACAGATGAGCCCAAATATTCACTGTCTGCAGTGAACTCCTTCGGGGTGAACATGAAATAAAAGCCTCGAACAATATTAAATGTAAACCTCCCATACTCCCTTGAAGTTTGTTCCTGCCACCATCACCCAGGGCTTCAGTCCATTCTCCATCAGAACCACACATGGCAGTCAAGCTCACATGGTTAAAAATTCACAGCTGTAAGCTACAGTTAGAGGAGGCCACCAGGTCATGATGTCACCAATCAATTGGCTGAGGTTCCTTTGCTCTACCTGGATAGAAAATGTGGGTAGACAAGGAGAAGCCCCTAAAGTGCTGGTCTTTGGCAGTGTTTGTATCCCTGTGCATTTGATGGCAGTGAGCAGTGACAGCAGACAGGTGGGAGCAGCAGAAGCAAATGGCACTTTCTAGCATTACACTTCTTATGTAGGCCAAAGAGGTCTAGATTTCTCAGCCCTTTATGTGTTGTAGATCCTATGTAGTCCCTAGAAGTCAAGACTACTGAGCCCATAAGTGCTATGGCTCTTATGTAGGCTGAGGAAGTGGGGATTCCTCAGCCCTCAATAGCAGCTGTCATTGTAGCTTGAATGTAGGTCCTGGTATTAGGATTTCTTAGCCCTTGATAACAGCTGGCATTGCAGCTTCCAAGCAGGCCTAGGTATTAGGATTCCTCAGCCCTAGATGGAAGCCAATGTTACAGCTCTTGGGCTTAGGGTGTCTGAGACTTTTGATCCTAAAGACTTAACAGTTCTCTGGAATTCTCACAGTGACAAGGGCCTGTAATTTCTCTTCTTGGGTTCTTTATATCCTTCTCTCTCTTCTGTCATCCCTCTTCTTCTTCCCTTTAGCTGTTCAGCTGCCTCTTATTGCTACAGCCATAATCACTGTTGCCACTGTTTGGGAGGCAGCTATTACTGCCCTGCTGCTGCTGCTGCTTACTAGTCTTGCAGCCTGACCTCTTTTTCAGCTGTCAAACAGCCAGGCACTTCAGTGTTTCTGTAGCTTGGTGTGCTGGCTGCCCTACTGTCTCTGCCACAACTGTTCCACTGTCTCTGCTGTCCCTTGTACTTGCCATCATTACAATTCTGCTGTCTCCACTGCTTTTATATTCATGTTACCAGTTCAGCCCACATACTAAAAGTAGGCAAAAAGACCACTTGAGAGAAACCTTTTATTGAGCCTAATGTTGCAACATCAGTGGGCAGCACAGGAGGGTATCTTCCACCTGGTTCACTGAGCCCAATAGCTTTCTTATATAGCCACAGAAGGAGTGTTTGCATCAATTACAGCAAACTTCTCATACAAGTGAAGATTTGTGTTTGTACCAATCATGGCATTGTTCCTTCAGCACCAATCACAACAGTCCCTCTGCTGGGCCACCAGGGGAAGTGTTCCTCCCCCACTGGGGTTGGTCACAGGGTCATCTCAAGTTCACTGAGGCTTGTGGATAGCAAAAATTCCAGTGCAAACTGCAAAGTGTTTGAAATATCATAGCTGGGGTTGCACCTTCAGGAGCTGGAGTTGTGTTCCAGTTGCAATTGTCAAGTGGCGTGTATGAAGTGTTCAAAATGGCTAGTGCTGATATAAGGGTTTGGTTGGCTGCTTGACTAAGAGTTCTTTACTCAAGGTAGCCAGGATAGCAAAGGAAATTTCATCAGCTGCCAGTTGGGGAGCCATATAACCCTATTTCCCAACATTTGTGATTATTTATAGGAGAATAAAATCAGAACCCCCACCTGTCTGTCAGCTGAAGGTGAATGAAATGTCATGCCATGAATGAATGACTGAAATGCCATGCCATGGGGACTTGTATGTTGTTGTGATGCTGAAAGCTATGCTACCAATACCTCGGACAGTAGCAGGGCTACCCATGGTGGACAGGTTTCAGCTGAGCTTCCAGACTAATACAGACTAGAGAGAAGGACTCAGCAGCCCACCCCTGAAATAATTAGCCATTGAAAACCCTATGCATAGCAGAGAAGTACTGTCAAATTTAGTGACGCAGAATGAGGCCCCCAGGCTAGAAGACATTCAAAAGATGACTGAGAAGAGTTGCCTCCTCAACGTAGAGTAGACTCCATAATGATAGGAGTGGGGTAAAGCCCCTGGGACCTCCATTTGCTGATGCGGCACAACTCAGAGTGATAAGAAATACAGTCACTGCAACAGTGGGCTCAAACATAAAAAGATTAGGTGCATTGCACAGTGTATGGTAGGGTTTTATCCTGCTGTACATAAGGTTGTTATCAGTCAGACCTGACTCACAGGCTCCTAACAACAACAAACATCAGAATAAGTGCTTGCAGAAAAAAACTCATTATTAATATCAATATTAATTTTTAACAGCATTTAACAGTGTTTTTTAAACAATGTTTAATACTTGCCCAGTACCCCAGGAGGAGGTGGAAATCCCTCCACCCCTCAGTCTGGTCTCAGTGAGAGAAAGGAAGCCTGATCTGGCCTCAGTATAAACAAGCAAGGTGGCATGCTACTATTAAGTGGATACCGGCTATCATGGGATGGAGTGGGGAGGAGCACACTTCACAGGGCCTCAGATGGGGTCCTCTGTGCCACCTCAGCCCTTACCAACACTGGGAGTCTGCATGCTGGGAAACAATTCCCATCAGGCCATCTATTCATACATTCTGTTACAGTTCCAGAGGATTTATACCATTCCTCTCCAGGTAAAACCACACCTGGGTTGTGCAAAGGCAGGTCGCCTTTCTGAAAAATTGGATAACACAAAGCAGACAGCCTCTAGGTTCTTTAGTTTCCTGCACAGCACTCTGGGCTATTCTTTCAGAGCATTTTTCATGGTAGATGTAGGTATTTATATACAGCTCCCTGTGAATACCAGTTTCCCTCATTCAACCATAAGCACTTTGAGGACACAGAGAGAGTTTGTGTGTCACCACTCTATCCCCATACACTAGCTCAGAAGGCAGTAAACTTTTTGTGAGAAGGGCCAGATAGTAAATATTTTTACTTTGCAAACCACACATATTTGACCCTGCTGTTGCTGCATGAAAGCTGTCATGGTAATGTGTAAACAAATGGATGCAGCTGTGTTCTAATAAGATTTTATTTACAAAACAGGCGGTATGTTGGGTTTGGCTTATAGTTTGTCAACTCTTGATCTAGCACAATAAATTATTAATAAATGTGCATCAAATATAAAATAGGAATCTTTCATTTCCGTACTGAGTCTCTACAAGGACTGAAGACTTATATGTGGTGACTAACAACCAGGATGGCATACAAGGAGGTTAGGTATTAGAAGTTGGCATGGAGGGGTTGTAGAGTCATAGGTATTCTGCTTCTTGCTCTGGGTGCTACTTACATAGTGAATTGACTTTGTGAAAATTTATCAGGCTGCATACTCAATTTTGAATACTTTTCTGTATGCATGTTATGCTCTGAAGTTGACAAGGAACAAATATGCAAATAAAATAAATTAGGGCTATAGAGAAAAAACAGGGTATCACTGCTTGTTGTATTTGAGCTTCCTTATCTCTGAGGTCCTGGGTTTAATCCCCAGCACTGCAAAAACAGAAGGATGTGGCAATCCACTCTTGCAGCAATCTCAAAACAATCAGCTATTGAAAACCCTATGAGGGTCGCTATGAGTTGGACCCAAGTTGATGGCACCTACAACAACAATAGTTAACAACAACAACAAAAAGTACCTCAACCAGCTTTGTGTATAGACTTAGAGGATCAGTTGTATGGCCTAGTGGCAGACCTGCATGAAAATATGACTGATTGGTCTATTAGTTCCATAGAAACATTTAATGTCTTGATTATGAAGTAATGTTTGAAACCAAAAGACATGGATTCTTTAACCTCTTTGAGCCTTCATTTTCTCATCCCAGAGATTCATTTCTACTCTACAGTTCTGTTGTGAAGGTTAAATTAGATTATATAGATGTATTTTATATACATATATATGTGTCCTAGAACAGTGCCTGACATTAACACCCATGATTAGTACCCAATGAATACCAACTAACATTATCACAAAACCTCACAGTGGAAAGGTGCATGGATGTCTTTTGTGTGCTCCTTCATATTCATTCTTCCATATTTTCTGCTCTGCTCCCTGCCCAGATATTCCCCAGTAGCAGTAGTCATGTCAATGGACTCTCCTGCATTTTCTGGCTGCCAGTATGAGGTAAGAGGCATAAGAGTGAGGTCAGGGTCATTATTCCCCCAGATGCCTCCAAGCAGCATCCCTTAAGGAAAGGGACATCAAGCAGCCTTTTACAGCAGCCTCCTTATTTTCAAGTCCCCATCAGCATTCCTTGCTCTTATTCCTTCAGGGCAACAGGTGGCAAATGCTCTTGCTGCTATAACTGTAGGGCCCTGGAGCATTCCTCTGTTTTCCTGCTCCCCACACTGTGCCTACACCTTTATCCTCTGTCATCAGGACTCTGCTACCCAGCCTGGGGCTTTGTTCTGTCTTCTCTCAGAATGGAATGTGGCAGCCAAGTTCACGGGGATAAATAATTCACACATGAGGAAAGTGAATTCAAGTAGAGGCAAAACAGAAAAATTTCTGGAAATAACATGCTGCTTTCTTGTGGATCACATATGACACTTAAATAAAACAAGGGATATTTTTCTCTAGACCCAACACATAGAAGTCACACGGCATTGTTTGCTAATTCTGGACTTTGCTGCTTTAGAAGTTCACTAAGTTGAGCTTGACTTTGTGTTTCAGAGGCAAAGAGAGCCATTAGTGGCCACCTAGAAATGTGGGCTTTATTTGGGAGACGATGCTGTGGGGGGTAGGCTGTGCAGGGAGCCCTTTGGCTGTCACACTCTGGTTGGTAGGTTTTGAGAGAGCCTGGGAGCTCCCACCCACCCCCAAGACCAGAAAAGCCATGGATATCAAAGGCCTGAAACATTAGAGCCTAGAAAGTTTGGGACTTTGGTGTCGAGTTCCCACCCCAAACCTGTTACAAAAAAGTCAGAGATGCCCTCTAAATGCACCCAGGGGTTTGGACAGTGAATCCTACAGCAGGGACCATCATGTACTGACAAGTAGACACCTTTCTAGTTAATATTATTGGGACCATGTACACCACCTAAGCCATGACCTGTTATACCAAGCTCCACTCCAGTGATTCTAGTTTAAGGTGACTCAAGCTGGCCCCCCAAGTTACATTTTTATCATGGCCCAGAGACATGGATGTGAATAGGCCCTTGAGCACAGTGAGGTATATGCTATAATTAAGCCTTATTTTACAAAGGAGGAATCAACCTCTGAGAGGCTAAACTTCTCCAACTCAACACCAATACTGGTTCAGCAAAAAGAAAACTAGACACATTGCCTTTTCTTGCATTTAGAGCACATCTATACCCACTATAGAAGCACAATTCTTATTTATTAATCCAAATGCTTATCAAGTTCTAAGAACTGAGTGGTCTTCTACTTCTTCCTTGGTAATCCAGTAAGCTGGAACACTGAAGCTAGCAAATACCTTGCCCCAAATGTTTATTAGGTAAGATTGCTCTGGGATACTTAATCCATGAAATTGCCAGGAAAAGCCAAGAAATGTTCCCCATCCTACTGTTAGGCACAAAATGTAGAAAATCAAGTAAAACAATCAAGCTGGCTGCTTACAAAGTCAGCAAAAAATGTTTACATAATTAATCTTCATCATTGCAGTTCAGTCACAACATTAGTGTCAAATACACCAGGAGAATAAATGTAAATTGTAGGTGCAAATCAATTCATGTTATGCATACAGCAGCAATTCCACTTGCCTCTACATATACACTTAATAGCTCTTTAAAGCTTATAAATAGTTATTGGTCTTCAGAAAGAGGCAAGTTTGCAAACTGAGATGTGAACTAGAAACAACAACAAAATAGCAATATCCAAACACCATCAGCATTAGGAGATGACCGATGAAGTACTGAGGGAATGTATCAGCATTTCCTGGGGAGAGCTGTATTTCTTGTTCTCTCTTTTGATTCTTTCCATTGGTTATCATAGAACTCTGGCTTTGTTGGAAGGGAAGATTTGGAAGGGCTTCCCAGATAAAAAAAAAATAAGACCAGAACGGCTTCCACTCCAAACCACTTAGAAGTAGGTACTCTTTCTCTCTGAAATGCCTCCCCAGTGTCTCAGGCATTTCCTTTCTGAAAATCATCTAGAAATGCCAAGCTATAAGAGCCAAGGAAAATGTCTCAGAAAGTCGTAACTAGGAGAGTAAAGTTTGCATGAACTTGTGCAATGTAGGTGCCTTCCCCCTAAATTCACTGTTCAATTCTGTCTTTCTGGCCATACTCAGATAGATGGAAAAATCAGGCTTTCTCTCCTCTGCTAAATGCTTGTCTTAATTTTGGTCACTGTTACCTTGGATCTTTACCGAAAGTCATAGGTTTTTATTGGGTTTATTCTTCTCTTTTGCCCTCCACTTGAATATAATTTTTAATTTTGACACAATGCCTAACTCTACGAATAACTGTTGCAGCCAGAGCCCAATTAAATAAAGTATTTAGGAGAGACAGGCTCTGGTTAATAAACTATTGAAAAACAGAAGAAAATTTTGAATTTTTCTTTTTTTTTTTCATTACTAGTGGTTTGAACCCAGGGCCTCATGCATGCTTTACAAGTGTTCTACCACAGAGTGGTGCCCCCAGCCTATTTTTTACTTTTTTATTTAGAGACAGGGTCTCACTAAGTTACACAAGTTGCCTCTGGCATTGAACTTGTGCTCCTTCTGCCTCTGCCTCCTGAGTTGCTGGGATTACAGGCATATGCCACTCTACCTGGAGTTCATTGCTCTTTGCTGAACATCTTTCTCTAAACTTTTCTTCTTTCTTCCTCCTTTCCATTTCACCCACACAAGTATTAGCAAACTCTCTCTCTCTCTCTGTGTGTGTGTGTGTGTGTGTGTGTGTGTGTGTGTGTGTGTGTGTATATTTGTGACAGGGAGTTATGATAAGCATTCATGGCTGCAAAGGGTAAGAGATCTGCATCAGGTTTCCGATATATGTAATAATGACTATGACTGGCTCTAAGTGTAGGTCTGAGATCATTGGCAAGCAATGCAAAATGAGAAATGAGAAATAGACCCATTTTTTCTAATCAAAAAGAGTAAAGTGGTTCATGTTGTTGTTAGGTGCCATCGAGTTGATTCATAAGGAAAGGTAATCTTTTATGGGAGGGTGTTCATTAAAATTTAGAATAGTGACTTGAAGGAAATGCTTATGTGACTATTCATTTGCCAAATTGGACCAATCTGGTATCACATCATGGAATAACTGTGATGTGAGAGAAGAAAATATTTTTCCCTCTCTTTCTATCTAGGTATTTTAGTTGTTAAGTATTTTTGTCCAGAAATCTCTCCCATGGTTAGATTATCTTGGCAATAAAGATGGTCAACGGCAAATCAGCAGGATTATGGTCCTACTCCCACCTTCTATTCCCACTTTTCCTAAAAGTGTTAAATATGTTTGACACAGTATCCATAAAACCATCCCTTAGAAGATGCTCCAAAGATTGCCAAGTTATTCCAACATTAATCAGAGGCCCAAGATGATTCACAATGATAGCAGCATATTAGTCTAAAGAGCTAAGTGATTAATGCACCAAACTTTGCATTTTCTAGGTAACTTTAAGCCTTGGAAGCTTGATTTTTCTGAATTTCAGAGCCTGTATGGAGTTCATAAATTATATTAAGATAAGGATTGATCAGTTCTTTTTATTTTAATTATAGATTTCAAAAATTCAATTTTATCATCCTCATAACTGTCAAACTACCACAGAAATTCAGTACTTCAACACCCAGATTTTTCTCTTGCATGTAAATGAAGCACAGTGATCCTTGGTTAGATTATATGCACTGAGTTTTAGTGTATAACTTACTAAGTGTTTTTATATACCATGCACATGATCCTCATTCTTCCGTAAGACTTGCCAGGAGCTGTATAACTCATCAGGTCCTTGTCTTGTTTGCTTTTCTTATGCTTTATCCCCTCTGTCTTTAGTTTCTAACTTCTGGGTTTAATCCTTGGGGTTGCAGTTATATGTCCTGGGAAAGGCAAATCTTCTCAGCTATTGTAAATAGATAGTTCTCACATTTTAATTTTGAATCACAGGAAAATGAAAATATATTTAGTGGAAAAGGCACAAAACTGTCAAAAGGTTCATGTTGTTTCTAGGCTTTCCCCCTTATTTTCCACTCATAAAACACACTTCAATTTCTTAGCCTTCTTTTCTAATCTGTAACACAGATATAACAACAATAGTGCCTACCAGGTAAGATTAATTTGAAGACTAAGTATGCATTTATGAGAAAATTTGTTAACCATAAGATTATAACCGTAATATTATATTTTCATTACCATTTATAGTCAATGTTACTTTCATTACTATTATATTCACTTCTTATTTATTGTTACTATTAGGCACCAGCTGTTTTCTGAAAGCCACACGAATAACAGGAAACCTTCTGGAATGGTTACTGTGAGTCAGGCAGTCTACTAAGTACTTTAAATATAGGAACTCATTTGAACCTTGCATACCCTAATGTGTTATTGTTCCCATTATTCAGATGAGGAACCTAAGGCCCAGAGAGAATAAGAAACTTATCCAGGGTTACCTAAGCAGCAAATGTCACAGTTGAGATTCAAACACTAGCATTCACATAGGCTCTTACTGGTATATGTCCTCAGTACCTGCCTACAACAAGTTATCTGCATTGGGGATATCAATAAACATTACACACATACACCAAGGACTCCAACATCAAATAAGTTTGAAATATCAGATTCATCTAAATTAAATAGATTTATTGAGTACAGGACTCCTCAGATGCTATGATATACACTGTGAATCTCTTCAGATGAGGTTTTGTGGGCAGCACCTCCCAAGACCAAACTGAATCAAACCAGTTTCTTTATGCATCTTAAAGAACTAGTACTCTACAGGGCACATTTGGGAAAACACTGATGTGTAAGGTCTGATTAGTAGTGATATACCCTTTGGGGGCTTGCAAAATGATCCTTTGAGGTATGGGAGATAAATATAAACTGCCACTAACTCAATCTACATGTAATCTCCATTTTATGCCCTCCCTACTATGTTAAGTGGGTAACTCAAAGCAAAAAATTATAAGCTTTTATAATCCTCTTTTCAAAACGCATGCATAAGGATGCTTTTGTTTTAAAGGAATAGTAAGGGGTCTGTTTCTTCCTTCCCAGGTGGGTTCTCTGAGGCTGACATTTAGAGAAGAAATGTGCATAAGGAGGAGCTGAGACTTCACACACCTTGTTGCCATGAGATACTATAGATCACACCAGGGCAGGAACCAGCTGTCTGAAAGTTATTAATGACAGCATGATGACCCACTCACCCCTCCTAGGCTCTCCTCCACCTGGACATCTGGAATGATCTCCAGGACATATGGGGAAAGGAGGTAAGGAGACTGGCTTCAATTCACTCATAGCCTATGGTTTCCTTAATAGAGACCCCAAAGTAAATGAATCCTTGCTTACTGAATTTCCTACTTCCTGGTACTAACACCATCTTAGCATTACTCCAGACTCTCTGCCCTGCTCACAAGCTATTCCCAATCAGGAAGGCAACAAAGCCCAGCTTTTACTACCTTAACAGACACTGAAATACCTTAAAGAACACAGATCCCATCAGCTTCATTGGCCATCACCAAAGGAAAAGGTTGTGGTAAACAACACAATTGACCCACTTATGAGAAATCTCAAAGGCCTTATAAACCACACTGGATGTAGCTCACCAAGAGATCAGCACTACTTGGCACCATAACTCAACTTCATCTCATAACACGCACCTAGCCTGTGTATTCAGGATATATCCACAATGATATTAGGATATTACTGCTAGAATAAGCCCAGAATTCCAAGCATAGAAGTTCCTATGACATGGATGGTAAGAACACCCTTCTATACATTTTGGTCACATGATATCATTTCTCTGAACGATGCAGGCAATTTAAGGATGGATTTTGGTTTATTATCTTCATTTCTTTCTTTAATTGTCATAGCAATCTAGGTGGGTCTTGCCTTGGAATTAACCCCTCTTCACAGTGCTACTCCCTCCCTATACTTTTATAATCCTCCTCTGATGTTTATAACATCTTTAAGAATAATAAGGAAATACATGGAGTCCAAACTCTCAAAAACTTTCCATTTGTAATCAAAACTGATTAAAACACTGCTTCTCCCTGAATGTTTGCTCCTCATATAGACGCAGATTGGCACTGCAGGATGGAATCAGTGAGTCACTGCCTTGTGGTACCTTGTAGGAGATTGGTGGCATCTTTGATATAACAGTGTAGCCTTGATGCCATTGAGTTTACTCAGGTGGAATGCTGTGAGAGCTAGGAACTACTAGGAACCAATGGTCTCTTGACCCTATTGTTGAATCTGTTGTTGTTGTTGTTGTTGTTAGGTGCTGTCAGGTCGAATCCGACTCATAGTGACCCTCATAGGGTTTTCCATGGCTGATTGTTTCGGGATTGCCTCCAGAGTGGGTTGCCACGTCCTTCTCCCATTTTTGTGGTGCTGGGAATCGAACTCCGGACCTCAGAGACTGCAGAGCAGCTCTCTACCAACTGAACTAAATCCCAGCCTGTTGAATCTGTTGGGCCTATAATTTCACAGGTAGAAATAAAAACTGACTCCTATGTTGAAACAAAATCTTTAATCTTTATAGAGAGACGACAGAAGCATCTTGGAGAGGAAGTAAGAGTTAGATTGGAATGGACATTTTTGGTTAAGTCTGGTGTCAGTGGGCTCCTCTGGGAAGTACATGCTAAGCCTGAGTTAGGAATACATAAGATTTAGTGGAGAGCAACATTTGTGACAGGAATAGGGAAGAAGCAGTAGTGAGGAGGGTCAGCCCCCAGATAGTGTGCAAATCTGGTGGCCAGTGCATCCTTCCAGAGTACAGGCTGCCCTTTGGAGGAGTTCTGTATGGGGAAGGAAGGGTGAAACCCTTGTACCACTATGTTGCTTAGTGATTGGCCAGTGCCACTCAAGAAAGAGGGTGACCTTGGCTCAAAAGTTAGGGCTGCCTGGAAGGAGGTAAACAGCTGGAGGCTATCGGCTAACTGCACATCTTGTAGCTTTCTTCAAAGGGGATCTCAATTGCAGTTGTCTGTGGGAACTCACAACATGCCTTTGGTCCCTTCTTGATGGTGCAGATAACACAATTTGAGTTAATACAGAAGAGCTTCTAATTACACACTCTCAACACTGGAGCCCTCATTGATGCAAACTGCTATAATTATGAACAAATATGCACACCAGACCAAAGGCACATTAACTATGCCACAAAAGGCATTAGTGGTCTCTTGGACTTACAAATAGAATTTAAAAAAACGGAACCTATTTGTAAGTGGAGGGGATTTCTAGATACAGTCTGTGGATTCAGACAACATATTAACTCATTTTAAATCAATAATGTTTTAGGGTAAATGAACTGAAATAATAACCATCACCTTGGGAAACCAAGATCAGGAAATGGGATGGATGACAGGTGAGTTATATGGGTAAAGAAAAGAGGTTCTAAGCAGAAACTGACAAGCACAATCATAATGAGAAATTTTTATCACATCTTTTTGGTCACTAGTAATCAAGCTGACAAAATGATTAAAAATATATAAACAACTTGAATATAATTAGAAGTTTAATCTATCTTGATTCTTTAATTAGACACTAGCCTACAGACCAAAAGAACTTGTTGTTAGGTGCTGTTGAGTTGGGTCTGACTCATAGTGACGCTATGTACAACAGAACAAAATAATCCCCAACACTGTGCCATCCCTGGCACTATGTCAGTGCTTCTCTGCTATTCATAGGGTTTTGGATGGCTAATCATTTCGGGATTATTTCTGGAGTGGGTTGCCAGGTCCTTGTCCCGTTTTTGTGGCACTGGAGATCAAATTCAGGGCCTCAGAGTGCGCAGACCAAGCACTCTACCAACTGAGCTAAACACCAGGCCGAACAAATGAACTAGAAATGTAGTAATCTGTGAACTGTTCACTCTCCTCTCCCCTTCTCCCTCCCTCTGGTTTGTATAAGCACATCTGTCCTGGCCTCACAGGCTTGCTATAGCCATGGCACAGAGATCTTGCAGCCCACACAGCTGAAACTCTCATCATGTGCCTGCCCCACACATGTGCATTAACACCAGTGTTATCTGTCCTCAGGCAGCTGTGACTGAGCCTGTGTCACTGCTGTTGTGTGCCTAGGCCAGAAGCACAAGCAAATATATTCACAGGACACATAGGACACAAATCACTTTGTATTCATGAACTGGACACTTGCATGTCTGATGACTCATAAGAGTTACAGGAGGCTATGACATGTATTTATGTGTAATTTACCTGAAGTCTTAAGTGTTGAGAGTATGACCCAGGTATGACAGTCAATGAGCCTGTCAGTGAATTTTATAAACTGTTCAACACCCACTGATGCACTGGCATAATTCCCTACTATTCAGAGCTTATAATCTTCCTCTCCTTAGAGACTGGAGTGGGGTGAACTTGATTTAAATTTTTCAATGCACAATTACATTTTATGAGAGAAGTTTTATGTTCTAGTAATACTATAAATTTGGGTATTTTCAAAGCTCTCTCTTATGCATGAACATTGATGGGTCTCATTTTTAAAAAGTTTAATTTTATGAATTAAATTTAAAAAGTTTAATTTCATGAGTTAAGATTCTTTATGTGATAGCTCTTCATATCACATAAAGAACATTACTTGCTTTTAAACATTCATTGATCATTTATAAAAATGGGCCACATTCTAGGTCACAATTCATAAAAAACAAAAATAAACCCAAAAGCAGTATTCCACAGATCACATGCCTTCAATTAAAATAAGTATCAATGGCAAATATTTAACAAAAAATTCCTTCTCAAGCTATTAGTAAGATTATCAGTCAGAAGCTAGGCATGGTGGTACATACTTGTAATCCCAGCACTTGGGAGACTGAGGCAGGAGGGTCATGAGTTTGAGACCAGCCTGGACTATACAGCAAGACCCTGTCTCAAAATCAAAACAAAACAAACAAACAAAAAAAGAGTATCTGTCAGGGTCCCAACAGGAAACAGATAGTTCATTCAAATTAGGTCACTCTAAGAAGGCTTCAAGGAAGGGGCTCTTTAACAGGTATGTGCAGTTGCACCAAGACCAGAATGAGTACTGTAGATCCTCAGGGAAAGAGCAGAGGGGATACGACCCATGGACCTGAAGAAGGAAATGCAGAAAAGGGAACCAGCTTAGAAGAAAGATGTCTTGTGAGAGGGTCACCTTGAGCAGAGAAGGGACCTAAGACTCAGGGCACAGCAATCCTAGGCCCCAAAGAGTCAGCAATGTTGACTATTCCTAGCATACTTAACCACTCAACAAGTGAACCACAATCCACCATGGAAAATGCCAGTTCTTTTAGCAGTCTAGAGGCAGGGTGTGTCTACTGCCTTTTCAGCAGGCCTAGTAGACAATGGAAAGATGACCTGAACTATTCTCTTTTGAGCAGAGGCCCCTTTAGCCATCCCTCTGATGAGGCAGATAAGGACAGACCAAGAGCACAGAGCCTATATCAGTAAGGCCACCACCATTCTCTTGGCCAACTGGCTTTAGGGAAGAAGCGGGTGGCCTCTAGGTTTAGAGAAATGCTTGGTTTTGGATTTTTCCCCATTGAGTTTAGGTAGTCTAAGCTCTGATGTGAATAATTTATGTTTACCTCGGAAAAAAATCTCTTCCAGATCTTTCCTAAAGCCCCAGAGACACTTAAGCTATGCCACCAAACTCACCTCATTTTCAAATCTTTTTCTATATCTAGGCTTGGTTGAATCTTGACTCTTAAGGTAACAGTCACTTGTCAAGGCCTCTTGTCAAATATGCCTCTACTAACTTTCCACCAGGAAGCAGACTGTGCTTTAAAACCACAGTAAACTTTTATAATGAGCATCCTTACAACACCATTGCTTCTATTCCATGCAGTCATCAGTTACACCCTACAACTGCAGGAGCAGCCCCCATAATTCCTGCAGTGTGGTAGCTTGGAACCCTTGGTGCTAATTCATTTTGCATTAGTGCTTAGCAGAAGAAAATCTTGACTCCTGGCACCAAAAAGTAAATTATTCTTGGAGTATATACTTAGATGCTTTGAGTTTAATTACCTTGTAATTTCCAGGTCATGTTATTACCATGAAGTTACATGATTGTGCAAATTTATTTACAGCCTATAAAAAGAAAATGACTTTGGAAATGAACAGTGTTAAATTAGTCCCTTGTAAATAGCTCTATTGTTGTTTAAAAAAACCAAATCTTTCCTACTAGAAAATGTGGACAGCTCAAATGCCTATTTCCTTAAAAGTTATGAATCAGAATCTTGACTTAAATATGTGAAGGTCTTTCCAAGAAGAATCAGGGGGTCGTCAGATGGTCGGGAAGACAGGCAGCATTCTGAAAGAACACACCTTTTATCAAGGTGCAGGGTTCTGATATAAGGACAATGGTTATATCAGGGCCAGGAGTTCTGCCTAAATCTGAAATATTTGTGATATTTAAGATCCAAGATGCCAAGTATGGGGGCACATTCCTTTAATCCCAGCAATTTGGGAGGTGGAGGCAGGGGGATTACAAGTCTGAGGCCATCAGCAGCCTGTGTAATTTAATGAGACTCTGTCTCAAGATAATAAAATAGGGGAACTGAGGGTAGAGCTCAGTGGTAAGAGCACTCGCAAAGTATGCACAAGGCTCTGGATTCAGCCTCAAGTACTGAAAAAAAAATCCAAGGAGCAGAGGCTTATAAACAATTGTCAAGTTTCATTCATGGAAATTCACATAAGTCTGGGATGACCTGAGTATTGTACTTGGTGGATTATTTTATTCTGTCTACAGCCATACCACCCTGGTGACCAATCATATCTGATCTCAGAAGCTATGCAGGATAAGGATTTGTTAATCCTTGATTGGAGACCACCTGGGAATACTGGGTGCTGCAGGCTTGGAAAAAGTATCAGGGAGCCCACTCCCAAAACAATCCTGAAACAATCAGCCATTGAGAACCCAATGAATAGCAAATAAGCACTGACATAGTGCCAGGTATGGCACAGTGTCAGGTGGTGTTTCATTCTGTTGTACCTAGGGTTGCTGTTAGTTGGACACTACTCTACAGTGCCTAACAACAACAGCATACTTATGTAAGGGAATAAAGTGAGGGACTACTGTTCTGTAGAGGCAGTAAAGACAGTTTCCTTCCTTCCTTCCTCATCTAAACTGATTCATTCTTCCCTAGGATTAGTGGCTGACACAGAAAGATGTAGGTGGTAGCACTTTCAGAGGGAGAAAGGTCATATCTATGTGGGCATGGTCTCTGCACTTCCTTCCTTGCTCCCTGAAGCAATGGTAGGCACCTACGGCTGCTCGCAGAGCCTGGCATCTGTCTCTCCTTAGATGCTCTCTTACCTTCCTGTGTGGTAGCTTTGGAAGAGGACTCAGGTCGGCTTGACCTAGCTCTACTCTCACTGCTAGTAGACATTGCAAAATATTATCTCATGGTGACTGAACCAGAGCCTTACCTTGGAGCCCTGTGGGAGGTAGGGGAACAGAACCATCCTCACAACTTGCTTTATATTACTAAGGCTGATTTGGCCCACTGGGTTTGGAGAAAGGAAACTTCAATTGGATTAATGTATCTTATAAGAACTCCTCAATGTTTAGGTTCATGCATGGTAATACCTACTCATTTAGTCACTGATTAATGTTACCAAACATCATCTCTCATAATTATATCATAGGGAAAATGAGTGGCTGGCCCAAGACAGAATTTGTATGTTCCTTGGCCATGGGAGCAACCCATAAACACCTTATACTTTCCCTAGGCCCAACAGAACTCAATGAGAGTCCAGTATGTTACTGGATTGTCAATTTCTGTGACTATATGGCTTATTTTTCTCTTAATCTCTATTTTTTCTTTGGGGAAATTTCCCTTCTGCCTTTGCCTCTTAAATTGTGGCTTTTCCCTTCTCTCCATTTACTCTCCCAAGAGGTGTCACACTACTTTTGTCTTTTCCACTTACTAGCCACTCAACATTATTTTCTCCTTATCATTCCCTATCTTCTAGCCTCTACTCCATTTCTAACTATCCTAAAAGTGTCCCTCCTCCCAAGCAATAACAGAAGACTCCAATATAACATTTTATTGCTTATCTGAGAGCTAAGAAATAGGAAAAGGTAATCTACAAACAAAATGACTTTATCATCAACTAACAAGTGACCAGTCTGTGACTAGAATGACTAAAAGAGATTCTGAGGTTACAAGTCTTCAGCATTTTCAAATTTTCAATGATCTTTTAGGAGTGCAAATTCTGCTTTTGAAATGAGTTTATATGATGAACAGAAGTTCTCAAATGTTTAAAAAAATAACACGATGGGAACCAAATATTGCCAAGTAATAATTTAAAATAAATATTTTATACACATTGCTTTGTTTACTTTTTGTTTGCATCCCAGAAACTGTAAGCAATCAATGCACATATTCAGCATTGGAACCAAAAAGGCATGACATATTTAGCAGCTTAATGTTTTATTAAAGTTAAGCCAGCTGGTGGAAATTTGGTAACTAAAGCTATATCTCAATTAGCTGCAAAGTCTGCACCATCACAATGCACTGGAGACTAAAAAGCTATCCTGTGAATTTTGGCAATGAGAAACAGCTATATAACTTGTTACCCTTTAAGACAGAATTTTATTGGGGGGGTGTTTTATATATACTGTCTATAGGTTTTGCAATTACTATGATTCTAAAAATGAATTTCTAGTAAAAATAAGATTATGTTTTGCTAAAGAAAATGGAAATTCATCGAATCTCTAATGTTATAGTAATAGATGTTACTAAGGTCTTCAGATATGAATGCTAAAGACTAATCTGACTATAGCATGATAGAAATTATGATAAGACATGGTCCCTTGAGAACTGATGAAGTGGCATCCTAACAGCAAGAAAAATTTCAAAGACAGTGAATGTGATATTGTCTTTTCCCTCAAGTAGAGCCCCTTGTAGGAGAGAAATTCAAGTAATTACTACATTATATAAATTGAGTATGTTTATATATAGTACTATAGAACTAGAGGGGAGAAGATATGGTGAGTTGAATGGTAAGAGCTTGTGGTAGTGGTTAATGAAAGGCCTTTTAGAAGAGGTGAGGATTGGACTATCTTGAAAGATAGACTGAAGATTGCCAGATGAAGAGCAAGGAAAAGCATCATGTGCAAAACAAGGGGAATAGAAAGAATATGTGCAAAATGTTAGGATGCTCTATTAGTTCTAAATCTACAAACCTTCCT
>VMDO01003467.1:64722-142924 GCA_007922755.1 Pedetes capensis
TTTTTTTTTTTTTTTTTTTTTTTTTTTGTGGTATTGGGGGTTGAACCTAGGGCCTCGCGCTTGCATGCTCTGCAAGTGCTGGACCACTGAGCTGCACCCTCAGCCCATTTTTTTAACTTTTTGAGACAGGGTCTCACTAAATTACGCAGACTGCCTCTGGTCTCGAACTTGCAATCCTCCTGCCTCTGCCTCCCAAACTGCTGGGATTACAGGCATGTGCCACCACTCCCGGCTCACAGAGCAGAGATTCTTAGGCCACACATTTTGCAACAGTGTAATGTGGACTGTAAACAATTACAATTTCTCCAGGAAATCCAGTAGTGAGGGTGAGAAAAGCCCAAAGCCCTGGTACTAGAACACAAAGTCCTTCCCAGGAAAAGATTTCACACAGTTCTGATAATTTACCTCACAGCTAAATCTACATATGCATATTTCTTGGCTTTTATTTAATCTTTTCTATAAATTGTAACACTGCTGTAGGAAAGGCACAGAGATACTAAAAATTTTTTTCTCCCCTGTTCTGGCCAAAACTGTACATAAGCTTATTTTCCTTTACTGATTCCTATCTCCAGTCTTTTTGCATGGCAAAAAGCAATAGGACTAAGATTCTGGTTACAATTTGAAATGAGAACAGCCACATTGAGCTATCTGTGGCTATATTAGGCCATACACAGAGTAAGAACGTAGAGGAAGCTAGTCCAGAGATCAACAAGACTTAGTTAGACTTGCAGAGAAAAGGTGGTGCTAAAAGAAACCATCTGTACATTGTTTCCTGATTTGTGATGTTGTATTAGTCAAAACGCACCAGGTTATGCTATAGCAGGGGATGCCAAACTATGGCCCTTGGGATGATGCAGTCTAGGTCACAGAGTCCCTGGGCCAACTCCACCTCCAAAGCTCCCGCTCCTAGGCATTCCTGGCTCATAGGCTGTGATGACACTGCCTCCTCTCTTGGTCCCTCCTGGCCTGCTGGAAATTGCCCCTTCTTATATTCTTTAAAGTCCATGTTGGCTCACCTTTCCCAGTCTATTCTCAGTTGTTCCAACACCTCTGCAACTAGATCTCCCTATGAAACTCCTTCTATTGAAGCACCTGGAAAGGGTTTTCTAAATAGTCCAGAAAGATGGGCCACAGCATGCAAGATGTCTGCAAGGCAACATCTACGTTTACAAGGCTAAGTCACTGGCACAGGTATGAAGCAATAAGATTCTGAATTTGGGCTGGGATGGGGAGGCAAGTATAATCTACAAAGATCTTTTGCTTAAAGGGCATCTCAGAAGAAACATGAGGCAAGGCCCCGACGGGCCTACTTTTCCTCTCCTTGCCCCATCCCCTCCTCCACCTTTTCGTATCCTCAGAGTGTATATCAGTCACTTTTCTTGTTGCTGTGACCAAATGCCTGACAGAAACAACTCAAGGAAAGATTTATTTCTTCTCATGGCTTCAGAGGAGTTAGACTATGGTTGTTGTCACCATGCACTTGAGCAGAACATCTTGGCCACCAGAGTATGGACTGGAAGAGGGTCTTTACCTCATGGCAGACAGGAAGCAGAGAGAGAGATAGAGAGAAAAGGGAGGGAAACAAGGACCAGGTATAACTCTCAAATGCACACCCCCAGTGACCTACTTTCTCCAGCTAGTCCATCTCCTAAGGTTTCCACTATTTCATGAAATAATACCACCAGCTGAAGACCAAGCATTCAACACATGAGTCTGTGGAGGACATTTCACATTCAGACCACAACAGGGTACAAAGTTGTACTCAAGCAAAAATGGCCAACCCATTAACAACTTTTATTCTCCACATCCTCACACTAAACATGCTCTGAGAAAAACCTTGGTTGCTTCTTCTGAGAACAAAATAGAAAAAGGAGAGACATTAATAGATTAATAAATTATTGAGAGCTAAATCATTATGTAAATAGCATCCTTTAAAAGGAATCTCTTGATGCCTTTTGTAGAACTATAAAATTAGCTTATCTAACCTCAGTTAAGTTATCTGACTTTGGCATATCTTTGTTTTATTTTTCAGACAGGAGAGAGTAACACCTTTGGCTAAATTCAAAGGTCTCACACAGCTGAACAGTAGGAAAGCAGGGCAAGAGCAAAAGCAGCAGAGTCTAGACACTGACCTTGCTGGCTCATGAATTGAACAAGAATTCCTGAATGGTTGAGAGGAATACATAGTTACACTGAAAGAGTATTATTAGAGTACTGTCTTCATTCCAGTGAGATCTAAGAAAGTAAAGACCTTCAGAAATGTGAAGGCTTAGTGTTAGTGATTCTTATCTATGCAAATGACGGGGTTTGTTAAAGTGTAGAATGTTAGGCCATGTTTTAAAATTCTGATTCAGGTCTGGATTTTTAATGGGTTCATACCCAGGAGATTTGAATGTGTTTATAGAGCAAAAGTCCCCCTCTGAGAAACATTTTTATTTTTACTTCATTCTCTGTTTGCAAAGGTTCCTTTGAATCCACTTTTCCTTTTTATCAGGGAATTATCTGAATTCTTAAATTGTTTTCTTAATGCCTCATGTTAATCAGGGGAATGGAAAGTAAATCCAACAACCTGGACACTGGGAGGTGTTAACTCCCTTACTGACTAGGTAGCTTTCAATAAGTCTCTTTATCACTTAAAACCTTAGTTTCCTCATTTAAAAAATGAGATACTAGTATTTGCATTATATATCTCTTAAGCTGTTAAAAGGATCAATGGAGACAAAGCATGTGAAAGCAGCTTTTACACTAGAAAGCACTATGCCAGTGTGAATTGTCCTTATACAAAGCCAGTTTGATTACGGACTCTCAATTTACTGAGATATAAACAAGGAAGAGTTTTATGTTTTCTTTACTTGATGCTGTGTCTTGTTACATTTCTCACTATAGAGCAAGTTCTTTTAACGACTTTTATTTCAGTTCCATGACTTTTCACACATTTTAGTTATTAAACCAGTCTTATTTAGGTTCAGACTTCATCTCACACATCTTCAATGTCACATTCAGCTCAAAATGTTTTCCCTGTTCCCCATACATGCTAGACTTATGGTACCAGTAGTGTGGAGTGGAGGGATATATGTTTCCAGACCTCAAATCTTATGCCAAACCTTGCCCTGCTCTCCTGATTGGGACACAAGAGGAGAAAAAATAATGTTGTCTTATACCCTTGTATCACAGCACCATGATGCCTTGACTGTTCTCTTCATGTGTAGTCATGGATACTTCCCTGTGCAAACAATTCTATGCAAGACATGGACTAGATCGCCCTTTCCTTTTTCTTTGTCATGTAAGCTTATAGATCTTCCTTAAAGTATGAAACATATGTCAGTTCTGGGCTGAAAACTTTAGGACCCAATGGGCCATTCTCACTTTCCTATTTCTCTTGCCATAGCAACCACTGATATTCTGGATGGTCCAGCCTTCGTCACCAGGGATATCCTTGATGGACATGAAGGGACATATAAGTTTAGAACTTCGGAGACTTTTGGATTGTTACTGCAGCATAAGCTAGTCAAGACTAAACAATACAAGGGAGTGGATGGAAGTCAAAACACCTAAAGATGAATTCCCTGAGATACCCCAGCCAATTCTACATAGTAAATGTATAATGAACAAGAAGAGTGCCAGACCTGCCTCATCATAGAGGACCTGAGAATAAGAGAGAACAAAGAATAAGTCACATTTGGCTAGAGCAGATAAGGAACAATCTTGATGACTACTTTTATTAGCAGTGGTCAAACTTCCCATTTATTTACCAGACTGTGGCCTGTGGTCTCACATGGTGGACACTCTGGCAATAGGGGAGTGAGAGCTGCCAATGGAGGCGCTCTTGTGTTTGGAAGCTCAATATCAGTTTATGTGAATAAACTAATGAGTTTAGTTAAAGGATTGAAGAGTTTGGTGGGTTTTCTGTTTGTTTCTTTTGAAATTTATTTCAACAGGAAACATTTAATAAAAGTATAGAATTATTTCAATAATTTGGAAAGATCTTCTTGAAAAGAAATAGAATAAGAGAATGAAAAAAATGCCATGAACTGGGAGAAAATATTTTCAGAATACATCACTGATAAAGGACTTGTATCCACACTGTATACACAGAGTTAACCTACATGCGAAAACAAGAACAATATCACACATCATTAGGGTATTGCAAAGCAAAACAACAATAAGATAGCACTATACACTTATCAGCCTGCAGTGGTAGCCCTCTGGCATCTAATCCCGTCAGATCTCAGAAGCTAAGCAGGGTCGGGCCTGGTTAGTTCCTGGATGGGAGACCACCTGGAAACACCAGAAGCTGTAAGCTTGGGAGAAGGACCTGGCAACCCCCTCCCCAAAATCAATCTGCCATTGCAAACCCTATGAATGGCAGAGAAGCACTGACAATAGTGTTTCCCCTGTTGTACAGAGGGTCGCTATGAGTCGGATACTGACTCAACGGCACCTAACAACAACAACAACAACATACACTTATCGGGCTGGGATTTAGCTCAGTTGGCAGAGCACCACTCTACAGTCTCTGACGGCCTGGGTTCAATTCCTAACACCACAAAAATAAGAGAAGGACATGGCAATCCACTCCCAAGACAAGCCTGAAACAATTGGCCATTGAATACCCTAAGGGTTGCTATGAGTTGGATACTACTTGATGGCATCTAACAACAACATACACTTATCAGAATGGCTTAGAAAATATATAATACCAAATGCTATAGATAATATGGAACAACAGGGAATCTTTCACCAATGGTGGAAATGCAAAATATCACAGCTAATTGGGAAGATAGTTTGGAAGCTTCTTGCAAAGCTACCCAAAGTCTTACCATTCAACCCAAGAATCATGTTATTAGGTACTCATCAAAATGAGTTCAAAACTTATGTCCAAACAAAAACATTCACATGAATAGTTATAGCAGCTATATTCATATTTCCCCAAAAGTGGAGGAGAGAACCAAGATGTCTTTGAACAAGTGAATGGATAAACAAACCATGGAGTACCATTCTCTAGCAAAAAAGAAATGAGCTATCAAGCCACAAACAGATAAAGAGTGTTCTTAAATTCATTTCTGCAGTGTTTGGATTGAACCCAAGGCCTCAGAGTGCACAGAGCAAGTGCTCTACCAACTGAGCTCAGTTGACCTAGAGCAAAGCATACTACCTTTCATAATATGAGTGGGCCTCATGCAATCAGTTGAAATCCTGAACAGATAGAGTAACTCCCCCTGTAGAAAAAGGAAGGAATTTGCCAACTGACTGTTTTTGGACTCAAACTGTAGCATCTACCCTCCCCTGGGTCTCCAGCCTATCAATTTACTCTGCAGAATATACTGTATAATTTCTAATCACATGGTATTCTTCATGAAAAATGCAGAACTATAGAAAATATCAGGGGCTGTCAGGGGTTCAGGGAGCAGAGGGCAGGGATGAATAGATGAAACCAGGGTATTTTTATGGTAATAAAACTGTCTTATACAATACTATAATGGTAGACTCATGACTTTTTGTATTTGTCAAAATTCATAGAACCTTAATATGAAATATGGATGCCAGTTAATGATATTGTGCCAATATTGGCTCACCAATTATAACAAATGTAGCACACTAATGCAAGATGTTAATAATAGGAGAAATGAGGAGTGGGAAGGAGGTATATGGGAACTCTGTATTTTCTGCTCAGTTTTCTGTAAAACTAAAATGTCCAAAGAAGAAAATTTATTTAAAAAGTGGTAAGACTATCACTGTCCACAATTGGTCATTTTCATATAGTAACTCTTGAAAAGCTGTACTTGGTGTATTATGGGGGCAGAAAGTCAACAGCTAGGACTAGAGATGAATGGGAAAAATGAATTATATTTCATGTTATGGGAAAAGCATTTTGGAATCAAGAAATCTTACTTCTGCCATCTTAGTAGCTATAGGATCTTGGACCAATTAATCATGCTGGGTTTATATTTTTTCTACACTAGAGAGAGTAAAATGAGATTTAGAGAGTTGTCATAAAAATTAAATGAGACAGTACATGAAAAGTTCTAGGCATTGTGACTGGCTCAAAAAATGGCAGAGATGTGACCAAGTAGATGATGCTTACAGAGAGAGGTAGAGGAGGAAGAGGACAAAAAGAAGAAAAAAATAATGAGAGCTTCAGAATAATACAGGTTTTTGTATACAATTACTATCATTAGTATCTTCAGCAGCCTAACACTCTAGATTCCAGTGTGACCCTATAGGTTAGGGAAAAAGAATTACAGGGAAAAAGTAGAACCTGTAAGAAATAATTTCAAATGGTGTATGAATCATATTGAAACTCTTTTTCAAAGCAGAAAGAGAAAGGTCCATTTAAACAAGCCCTCAGCAAAAATCAATCAATCAATCAATCTCTGAACAGTTTCCAGAATAAAACTATACAAGGAAAGTTGACAGACTGCCTCAGTTTCCACCTTCCTTTCAAATAGCTCTGAAGAGGAGTTAAAATTCAGCCAGAGCTTGGGTGTTTTGAAAAGAATTATGATTTCAGCACAGTTTTACTTGATTCTTTTACAATTTATTTTCCTTCTCAATGTGAGAGATACGCCAAACAGAAGCTGAAGAGCCAGGAAGTATGCCCCAGTTTCCTCAATAAAGGCTGAAAAACTTTAATTTTCTTAAACAAAGAGTCCTTTGCCCTGGATTTGCTGGAGGACCTCTATTTCAAGCAGTTCCTCTTATTATTCTGTTTTAGGGAGTCTATTTTTCAAGGCTCTGCTTTTGCCTGGACACCAAATTATAGGAAATCATATGATTTGGGGCCAAATCTACTGCATCAGGTCTCATATTTAAAATCCTAAAGAAAGCTTAGCATTTTAGTGTGGAAAACTCAGAAACAATTACCTCATTTGACTAAGGCTGGAACTGTGGATAATCTGTCCCAAGCCTCAGTGCTACTATGTAGTAACTGAGGATTTCAGAGATTACAATTACTGCTACATCTTTCATTTCTAGCTTCTTGAACCCAATGATTCAGTTCTGTGGATGAGATGAATCCCATTCCAAAAGTACAGTTCACTGGATAAAATTAACTTCTAAGAAATCCCATTCTTTATGCAAATCTATCAAAAATACTGTTGTTAGGTGCCATTGAGTGGGATCTGACTCTTGCAACCCTAGGTACAACAGAACTAAACACTCCCCAACACTGTGCCATACACTTGATCTTTTATATGTTAGAATCCAAGAGTACTAAAGATATCAAATACACAGTCCAAGTACATGAATCCTCATTCGTCACCTGCCCACATAGACAAAAACTTCCCTGTAACGTCTGTCCAACTATGTTCCCAGACTATATTCTCTTCTTTCATTTGAGGCTGAAGCGTTTTCTTCTCTCTTTCCTGGTGCCTTGGTTTAATTACATAAACTCAATACTGTCAATCTAAATCCTTTACCTTTTCCCTCATCTTCCCATTTGACTCCCACTTCACCTGACCCTCCCAGACCATCCTCTTACCTCTGCACCCCTGAAGCCCCAAAGAACCTGTCTTAAGATGTTAGAGGTTCCCCACACAAAACTATACCAGCATTCTTAATTTGAAGCAAATGTGGGAGGGAGAGAAGAGTTAAACATTCTCTAATATTTTGCCTTTTTTCACACTTGAGGGATCTCTCAAGTCAGGTCCAAAATTGTACTCATTTCTGAATTTCTTATATGGAGTTTATGGCCACTATCCTACCTTATATTGTTAGAAGTGACTTTCTAACTTCATATGTTCAGGTTTAGTGACAAAGCTTTGTACTCTCAGAAATCAAGGGAGCCCCTGTTTCTAATAATTACCCCTGGGATACTCATTAAATTTCTACCAGTCATCACATATTTCAGATTATATTTTCCACAACTGGCAGTAATAATATATATTTCATCCTACATGCTGTTCTTACAGTGTGACACTGACATTCATCCATTAGAAAGCAGAGTCAATGTTCTGTCCCCCTCAAACCTCAACAGACATTATTAACTGTCTCAACCAATTGAATACCGTGGAAGTGGAAGTGACTTCCAAGTCCAGGACATAAAAGGCATGGCAATTTCCATCTTTTTCTTGGATGGCTCACATAGGAGAAGCTAGCTTTCATGCATTTAGAACACCTGAGCAGCCTCACAGAGCCAAGCTGGAGCCCCCATGAGGAGCCAGAGCCATCTAGCCAGGCATGTGAATGTGTCATCCTGAAAGTAGATCTTTCCACCCCAGTCAAGCCTGCAGATGATTGTTGTTATTGTTAGGTGTTGTCCATTCGTGTCCAAGTCACACAGGACCACAACTACACAAGAGATGCAACTGAGACCTGTACATGTGATCCCTTCTCAAATTTCTAACCAACAGTAACTGGGAATGATACCATGCCAATATTGCAATTGATGTCACAAAATTTTGTGCTGATTTTATGCAGCAATAAATAAATAAAGCAGTTGTTCACATCTAACCTTAAATTCATCCCAGCATGGAGTAAGTCAATCCAAACTCCTTTCAATGTGGTATTGAGGAAGAAAGTATTTCCTAAAGGTTAACCCCAGAATAGAGGAGAGGGTTCTCTAATTGTCCCAAGCAAACAGAAGGTGCTTGAACTAAAGAAATGTCCTTCAAAAATAGGAATGAATCCAGAGATAAACTATTTTTCAGTCTTCTCTAAGATACTGAATCCATGTAGTTGCTGTGGCCAAGTCTGAGTTCTGTGGATGAAGAACATCTTCTCATTAGAACCCTGAATGGATTATGCATTTTTGAAGGATCATAAAACCCGTATGCTGTGACTTCCCTTCTGTGTTGGAAGAAAAATCCACCCACCAGATATGAACACATGGGAGTTTCAGGAAGCCTTCTCTGAAAGAATCCTGGATGCCATGACAGTGAAAGTTAGCCGGGCCTTGCCATACTGTCCCGAAAGGTCAGATAGGCTCTGGGAAAATGTGGCTTCCAAATAAGCCATCTTTTCAAAAGCAAGGGCAGAAGAAGATGCCTTACAATTGTGGAAACATGAATCTTGCTTTCCTTATTTTCCTCCCTTCTCCTGAGGACCCACATGCCCTTTCTTTGGCTCATGTTCCCACTCAGTATTGCTCAGACTGCCTCATCAAACACAGGAAAGTAGGGTACAGTTAGAAGGAAACAAGTGGAGCTGACAGTTTTCTGAGACTGACTTCCATGTAAAACTGAGTAATTCCTTCTGACCTGAAAACAGCAAAAGCCTGTTTGGGGGAAGACTTATTTTGAAATATGTTTCTGATTCACTTTGACCATTTTCATCTATAAGGAATGAACGATTTCTCCAGTTTCTTTAAGCTGTGGAGGTTATTATAGACATAAATATGGAAGTGAGCAAGACAGCATAATAGATACAGATACAAGAAACATCACATGCCTTACTCCTGCCTTACTTCTTTACTCATGAGTAAGGCCTTACTCATGCCTTACTTCTTTCCTTCCTCTCTGTCTGTCTGTCTGTCTCTCTCTCTCTCTCTCTCTCTCTCTCTCTCTCTCTCTCTCTCTCTTTCTTTTTTCCCTACAGTACTAGGGGTTGAATCCAGGGCCTCACACATGCTTTGCAAGTGCTCTACCACTGAGCTGCACTTGTGGCCCACTTTTCCTGTTTTTATCTTGAGACAGGGTCTCACTAAGCTACAAAGGCTGCCTCAAGTCACTGGGATTACAAGTGTATGCCACCATGTCTGGTACATGCCTTAATTTTTCTAAATAAAATAAAATGTAGTATCACCAACCTCCACCATCACAATGGTAGACCATCTAATCATAGTCATTTTGAAGAAATGGATGAGTAAGTACCCTGGAGCATATGGATGTCCTGTAGGCTTGGGAATGAGACTCTGATGTTCAGTTCATTACAGGTTGAACCTAGGGTTTCATTGGCTAAATTCCCAAAATTAATTCAGCGATCTCAAGGCATGTGCTTCTCATAGGATTTCACTTTCAAGTCCATGGCACACAGTACTCACTCTCTAGATACACACATGTCTTGGCTGTCATAATGCTGTCTCTCTTGAGTATAATGTGGGGGAATATAATCCCTGCTCTTTAATCCCAATGACAAGCAGCCCAGCTCTTTTTCATCAACCCCTGCATCCAAGCCCTAGAAGCCGGTCCATTTGAGAGAGGTACACCAAGTGCAGCTGGTGAGAACATTTAGTCACAGCTAAAGGTAGTAAGGAGGTAGCTTAACTATAGAAAATATGAAAACAATTATTAAATCCACAAGTCAACTTTTTATTATCACACTGCAGACAATTTAAAAATCCTCATCCCTGTCCAGAAGTGGAGCATCTCCACTCATCATCGTTGGTATGCCACTGCCTTCTGAACAATGGAGCCTTCTGAACATTGCTTCGGAAAGCAGGCTCTCTTAACTCTATCCTGCCACAGCAGAATTCTCGGCCTTTTGCACACGAAGAGCCTTATAACCTGGCATCATGGGAAGAACAGAAATCTTAACACATTTCACGGTTTCATGGGGATGAGAGTTAGTATGATCTGCCCAATCCTCACTATTCTTATTGCTTGGAATTTTCCCAGTTGGCTGTCCACCTCTGGCCAAATAAGTGGTGGGGTAGCTTTATAACATGCTGTAATGATGACTTGTATGGAAGGAACTTCATTTCAGTGAGATGCAAGTATAGAGATTTTGCCTATCCATGTAGTATGTAGGTGGTATGTAGTATGTAGTATGTAGATGTAGGTATGGAGACTTAATCTTTCCAAAAGAATTTAACTTTGTTGAGTGCCTTTAAGGTGGTCAGATCAGGGAAAAGTAATGCAGTATGTTGGAGTGGCATAAGGCATGAGCTCTCTGAAATGCCTTTACATGTGGCTCAAATGCTTGAATAAGACTATGCAAGGTCAGTCTCCAGGGGCAATTTCCTGCTACTGCCTTGGTAAGAAAATTCTTCCTACTTCAAATTCCATTCCTAGAAAGGAAGATTAACAGGATCAAGATAAACTTTCAGAGAGTAATTGAAGAAATAACAAAAAGGACTAAGTGACTTCAGTGATAGAGAATATTGACCTATGTCATAGCTTAAGGTAAATAGCTTATTTCATAGCTTATTACTAGCTTAAGTTACCTTGTAGCAAGGAGGAAAAGTGAATTTAAAGTAATACAAATCAAAATGTGGTCCATGAACCATTATCATCAGGTCAACTGGGAAACTGTTAGAAACATACTTGGTTTTAACCAAATCAGAATTTGGAGCTGTTTATTACTGCAGCTGACCCAGACTATATTGACTGATTTAACTTGTGACATGAACCAAATCCAGTGGTCAAGAAAATGTATAGCTGTAGATGTGTACATAAGAAAAGGAGAAAGGCTGAAAACCAATGAACTAAGCAACTGAAGAGATTAGAAAAAATAACTACATAAACTTAAAGTAGAAGAAATTTATTTTCAGAAAGATTAACTTCTTTTTTTCTTTTTTTTGAGACAGAGGTCTCACTATATATCCTAGGCTGGGGTCAAACTTGGAATCCTCCTGACGCTGCCTCAGCCTGGCCAGTGCCATGGTTACAGGTGTGCACTACCACACCTAGATGATTAACTTTTATTAACATTCTTCACAAAATTATTTTTAGAAAAAACGAATGACAAAAGTAGCACTAAACAAAACCAAGTTTAAATTTATGAATGAATATGAATGTATCATCTTTGAAGTGGATATTTCCACTATGGATGACATTTTATCACAAAATATTATTGAAAGGATATTTTGAAATAAAAAATCCTTCTACTATTATAAATATTTCACTTTATATTTTACTTTGAATCTCAAAATCTAGCAAGATAATTTCCTTTTTATCAGCAAAATATCTGTTTACTATTTAAGTAACAGTAAACAGTATTAAGGTATAGATGTACATGTTTACTAAATATATTTTTCTCATTTTAGCTAAATGCCTATACTTCATTTGTTAAAAAATTAATTGCTTAGACTCATGAGAATAAGTACATTTAAGTACTCCAAAGTTATATATTTTGGGAGAAGGACCTGGCAACCCGCTCCCAAAAATCAATCTGCCATTGAAAACCCTATGAACAGCACAGAAGCACTGACAATAGTGTTTCCCCTGTTGTACAGAGGGTCGCTATGAGTTGGATACCGACTCGATGGCACCTAACAACAACACAACAAGTAATATATTAGGTGTATTAATCAAGCAGAAGCTCCTCAAATGAAGAAAATATTCTGATTTGCTTAAATAAACAATGAAGCTAATTTAAAATATAAAAATCTGAACTTAAATAACACACTTCAAATCACCTGTTTTATTAAGGTTCACCAGGTATCTACCACTAAAAAGTTCTTATCAGAGCTATTTCTTTAAATCCAACATGTAGTAACTCAATAGATGGGTTTTAAAAATCAGGTATGTGATTTTACTTTCAATTCATTGGTTTTTCTGTTCAACTAGAGGCTGTAAAATATTTTAGAATAAATATGTACAGACCTAAATTAAACCATTCTCAAAATTTACCAAGACTGTTTGCTAATTGGCTTATTTTAAATATAAGCTTTTAATATGTCTATTATAGGTAGTAGACAAAAAAATTACTGGAAACCATAAAACTATCAGTAAACTCCCAAAGTAACAGCTCTGCTTTTTTTTTTTTCCTTCTCCTATAAGAATTGTTGCTATGGATGTGTACTAGCTGGTACAGAGAGGTAGCTATTTTCATGCTGCCTTTCTTTGTAAAGGTCTTCTCTATAGCTCCAGGTTTCCAAAGTAACAACTATGCATCTTCTCCCTCAGTCAGCAAAGAATCATTGTATGCATTCCAATAAAAAGAACAAACTATGGTAGCATACCCTCCCTGAAATCTAGTCAAATGGGTCAGTCTGATATGGTGCAGCTCATTAAGTGAATCCTTCCTGTGTTTGTTCCTCCAATAACAATAATTTGACCACCTTTTTCATGGTATGGGCCACTGATCAAATTGTTTAAATTATCTTCTTTCACATTAGGTGCTTCTCTGACATCTTAGATGTCCAAACATGTAATTGGTTCATAAATATCCAAATGATTAAGATCTCGACAACATAATCCTTCATTGTGTGTCATGCAGTAAATCTGTTTATAATCTTTTCCAGTCTAACCAATACAGCTTACTGATGAAACTGAATTACAGGTTGTGTCCAGTGCATCTAGTGCACCTCTTAATTATCAACACTAATATCAAAGACATTTACCAGGCCATCAGTTGCTTCTAAGATTACCATGCTAGAATTGCTGGGATAGAAAGATACTTGAGTGATACCATCTCTATGTGTCTCTCAATATGTACCAAGTGGGACTCTATCCTAAGAATCAATCCTTACATCCAAAATCCTAACAATGCATCATCATGAACTTTTTCTGTACCATCACAAATGATATTATCCTTACAGTTAATATCAAAACTTATAAAAAATATTGAATGGGTAAGCTTTGAACAGCCTAGCAAGTTTTTCTCTGGCTAATCACTTATCCAACATCTTAGAGTCCCATCCATGCTTACTTAATATACACTGTCACATGAATTTGTAAAATTAGCTCCATGAAGAAGTCCAGGATGCTAGGCAGGGTATCTTATACCTATAATCCCAGCATTCAGAAAGCTGAGGGAGAAGAATCTTGGTTTTGAGGCCAGCCTGGGCCTATAAATAATTCCAAGGCAGACTAACACTACATAGTGAGAGTCTGTCTCAAACAACAAGGAAAAAAAAATGTCCAGGACATCCACTAAATTTTCATAGCATCTTGAGTGTTTCTTTATCACATATTCTTATTGATCCATTCGAACACAAAACACAATCAAAGTTCCTTTTTCTGCTAGTATAGTCTTTGATGGGTCTACACCAAGCAGATAAGTGGGCTCTTTGGGTCCTGAGAAATGTTCAACAATATGCAGGTTAGCAAATTATTCAGTCTTCTCCGTATTAACAGTAGCATCCATGGTTAATAAAACCTGTTTTCTACTGCTCTTCTACATAGGATGTCCAGAATTCAATTTAAAGAGAGAAGAGAGAAAAGCATAGCAGCAAGCCCCCAGCTGGAGCTGGAGAAAAAACCATGAGCTCTGCTGTGGCTTAGAGAAGATAACCGAATAAACATTTTAAGTGAAATAAAAACACACACACAAATTGAATAGAGAGGATCCATGAGGCCAAAAATCAGTTCTTTGAAAAGATTAGTATTGTCAACACATCTCCAATGAAGCTAATCAAGACGTAAACTGAGAAGGCACAAATCTGAAAAAATGTCATTTGGAATGGAAAGGAGCTATTGATTAGGATAACAAAACCCAGGCATTCAAAAACCAACACAAATCTCAGTGGCCTAAAACATCCTTATCACAGTCCAGGGCAGGTCAGTTACTTCTACTTGATGACTCTCCTCCAAATGTTGACACAGTTTATAGAATTGTCCCCACTGATATTCAACAGGAGCAGACAATGGCCACCTGGAGCCCTCAGGTCCAGGATGGATTTGAACTGAGCATCTGGACTTTAGCCAACTAGCTTCTCAGATTTGCACTAATCATTTCATTCACCTGAAAAAACATATGACCCTACATTCTATGTGCTTGAATTTCTTGGATCATATGTGTTGGTTACAATGAGATTATTTTGTTGTAGTTAAAAATATAAGTAACAGAGTTACTTATGATATGTTACCATTTTAGAGAGCTTAAAAGTGACCAAAATGAAATAATATATTGTTTAAATGTACACAAATAGGCTAATACTGTTTTATAAAAAGCAGAGAAATAATAAAGACAATATTTAAAAAGGTAGCTAACTCCAGGTAAATTCAATGGCATTAGTGTGCTGGAGTTATTTATGTACTTTTCCTGATTCAGGTTTATTGTTCAAACAGCACAGGAGGACAGCAGCCCTATGTAGATGGCCACCCAGAGGTCCTATCCTCACATTGGCAGGCAGAGGACTTCCCTGTGGAGCTTTCCTGGGTGTCTGGGCAACTTTGGGTTCCAGAATTAAAGCTAGAACTGGAGCTACAGCCTGGGCTTGGGCCTGGGCCTTTTCCTTGACCAGCAGAACCTGAGACCCTTGGCCAGGCAAACAAGAGCATGCTTCCCAAGCGGGGTAAGTTGATTGACACCATTTGGGATCTTGAGTTTACCCTCCTTGGGCTTTGATACTCTTGGTGTGTGAAATCACACCCTTAGCTTTGCTGGCCTGCATCCCCTCAGACCCTTAAGCTGTATTTCTTCACAAGGAACATGTTTGCTATAGCAGTTTCTTGATGTTATTTCATGACTGGCTGTGTGTGGTGTAGTTCTTGGACTTGGTGTACCTGCACTGTTACCTGCCCACTCTATTTCCTTAGTTGGGTAGTGAATTCTTGGAATTAATATTGTCTCACCCTGTCATATGTACTTTTCTGTATCTATTAAATATTCTCTCCAATTACCCATAGTTCCCATTTGAATTTTAGATTAGAGCATCCCAATTTCTCAGCTACATCTGTGAAATGGGAGTTATAAAATTAGCTTCTATTTTCCTCATCAGAAAAATATAAGAGCAAATGAACATTTGAAGTCTTAGTGCAAAAAGTTTCTAAATACCGGCTGTGGTGGCACATGCTTGTAATCCCAGCACTCAGGAGGCTGAGACAGGAGAATTTAAAAGTTTGAGGACAGCCTGGATTACATGGTGAGTGCCTGTCACAAAGAAAAAAACGGGAAAAATTTCCATACATTCCAATTTCCTTACCTTTCCCAAAAGAGGCAGGCTTAAGAGAAAAAAGGGCAAAATGTTGTGTTCCTATTGCGATGCGGCTATCTAGTTAATGATCTTACATTTTCTACACTGAAAGGGTTTTTCATACATCCTCTGGGGTCATTTTGTGGAGTTGTGATGCAGTGTGCTTTGTTACATGTGATAAGTCATTGAGTGAGTTCCTCCTATTCACATAGAAGGGAACTGTGAGACAAGAGGGAAAAAAGGAAAGAAACAGAGAAGACAGAGGCAGGCAGAAACCAGAATGAGAAGAGACCAAGGAGGTTTAATGATTCTATTTCCTTTCTGTGAGCTTTAGGGGGCCTGCAAGATGCTGAAACACATTTCACTTTCTAATTGACTTGCCTACCCAAGAACTACCTCGTAATTCTCTTCAGTGACAAGGAGTTCCTTTGTAGAATTGACCTGAAATCATTAACTTGTGCCCAAAGACTTTGCTCCCCACTCCCAGCTCCCAAATATACACTTCAGGGGTCCCAGAGAAAGAAATTATTTTTTAGTATTAACACACAAAACAGGAAACAATCCCTGTGCATATTTTCCAGCTAATTCTAGCCAAGAGAGTTAATGAGCAATAATAGTTTTATTAAGCTATAGCATTTGGGGCAATATTTATTCATCCAAAACAGCCTATGAAATGTAAATGCTAAAACAAAAGGCATTACAGATTGGGGAAAATAAACAGGCAACCAATGAGGCTGAGTGGAGTTTTTCAAAGAAGCCATAAAATGTACCCAAATGCATAAGAGGAAAATTAAAGATCAAAAGGAAATTATCATATTCAAGCAGTTATGCAGGGTATAGGCTTGCCTCTCCTGGAGTTTGAGGGGAAGCAGTCAGTGGTAATAATTAAGAAAGCCTGCACTTGTTTTTTTAATAAATATTTCATGATATGTCATCTGCTTCTGAGAGGAGCCGTAACACGCCACAGCCACCGCATACTTAGCAGTTGTGGAATGACAAAAACTGGGCTAATTATGCTAAGATCATACAAATTTAGCAGCAAAGGCAGTAGAGGCTGACAGGCTGTGTCAAGGGCTATGAATTTGGGTTATCCACAGAACTCCAGGAGTTAGCAGTGTCAGCTTGTTATGCACAGGTTTTATCAGTGGGGCTCCCTCACTGAGAGTTCTAAAAAAACACTTTTTTGGCAAGAACAGCAGTTCAGGGGCTTTTAGAAATGAGAGGCTCAAAGCCAGAGTGCTTGAATCCCCCTTTTCTCTACCTCAGAGAGATTTACAGCCTCAGATTGCAGATTATACCACCAGTTTTGACCTCTTCAAGTGAGGACAATTTCCAATTTCTTAGAGGTTGCATTTCCTTATTCATTAATTTCAAATATGTTTATTGAACACCTACTAAGTGTCAGGCACTGCACTAGACACCAGCAACAGAACCGTGAATAAAACAGACATGTGTACCCTCATGGAGTCTCCTTCTGGAAGGAATGACAGATGATGAGCAAGTGGAACATGTAGTCATTTAGGCAATGCTGCGTGCTACAGGGAAACATAAATCAGAGTAGAGGGATCAGAGGAACTGGAGTTGAGTGTTGGTGCTTTAGAAAGGGTGGCCAGGAAAAGACCTAATTGAACATGTTGGAGACATGATGAAAAGCAAGCAGGAAATGAACCATGAGTGTACCTGAGTGCTGAGAATTCTAGCCAGAAGAACCAGCAAGCACCAAGTTCTGTGTCTGGTGTGTGTAACAGGAAGGCTGGGAAGGAGACAAGGAGGGTGAGGCTAATGAGAGATGAGGCCAGCGGGACAAGGGGGGCCAGCAGATCTGTATTTTACTGTCATGAGAGGGGCGGCCATGACGAGAGTCACTGGGAAAGGAGCACATTTATGGAGAAAAGTACCAAGAGCTTGGCTTAGGTCACCCTTGGATGCCTGATCACATTCAGATATTGAGTGGGTAGGTGAGGATAAGGGTCTGAAGTACGGGGAGGGGTCTGGGCTCAATATATGAAGTTGGATGTCTAGATGGTACTTGAAGCCACAAGGGTAGATAACCTCACCCAGGGAATGAGTCTAAATGGAAGAGAGGGAGAACAAGCAACAGTATCCAAGGCTACCCTGAGCCCCAGGGCATTCCAGTACATGCTCCTGTAAAAGAGCAAAGGATTCTATATGCAGAATGGAAATAATAACATTGTACCTCACTGCATTGTGAGGCTTTGGGAGTGAATATAGGCAAAGCACTAAGCTCACACATTCTAGCACATAGTATAAACACTATGCAAATTTATTTTATTTTATTTTACTGGTACTAGGGTGAACCCGAGGCCTTGTACATACTTTGCAAGTGCTCTACCACTAAGCTGCACCCCAACCCCTTTTTAATTTTTTGACTTTTTATTTTTACTTCTTTATTTTTGTAGTACTTAGGGGTTGAACCCAGGGCCTTGCGCATACTTTGCAAGCACTCTACCAATGAGCTGCATCCTCAGCCCTTTTTAAATTTTTTATCTTAAAGCAGGGTCTTATTAAGTTATGAAGGCTGCCTCTGGCCTCAAACTTGCAACTCTCCTGCCTCTGCCTCCTGAGTTGCTGGGATTGCAGGCATGCACCACCATGCCTGGCTAAGTAAGTTTAAACCAAGGTACCTTGTTGAAGACTGTAGTGATACTCATTAACCAGAAGCAAAAATATGCTCAAGGAGGACTAAGAGTTTCTTGCCTGATGTCATAAAGTTTTGGAGATAAGATTTAAACCTGTTTCTCTAACTCTAAATCAAGTATTTTGTCCTCACTTGCCACAAGCTTTGTTACTGATGAGCAAGTCACATGCCTGTCTTCAAGAAGCTTGTGTGTTAGTAGGGGTAGAAATGTGGCAGATGTACATAATTTTTAAAAGATTGAAGGGACACTCCATAATGTGGGGATTCTCAGATCCTGTGCCCTGAGAGTCCTGGCTGTGGGAAAGTATGGTCCCTTTTCCACATTAAGGCTGTGTGATGTGGGATGAGGACCTTAGGGATATTCCTGGAAAGAAAGTTAGGAAGATATCCCCTCCTTGCCTCCTAGGGAGACTGGAACACCTGCTCTGGCATTATACACTGTGCCAGCCTGGAATTCGAGATCTACCTGATGTGACCACAAACAACTTCTCTTTAAACCTAGTGCTTGGCCTAATCAAGTTGGAATCCCTTAACCTACTTGAATAGAATTTCTTGGTACCCCTAGTGGGGGAATGCCTATAAACACTTTTCCTTTCTTCTAGGGACAGAATTAGTCTGGCTTTATGTTAGTAGAGGAATTAGTCTGTTAGTAGAGCTGGCAAAAGCCACTTATAACTAAATAACCCATTTCCCAGTTCTTAGAGCTTCTTCTATCACAACTAGAACCATCTAGCAATACCAGTCTGGGATCTGTGCCAGCACTTTGCATGGTAAATATATCAGCTACATCAGGTCTTCATATCTTCCTCTTGGAATTCTGATGACAACATAGCAGAGGTTGGAGAGCACATATTTATTATCAGCATCTTCCATGTCATAGAGCAAACATCGGCAACTCAGAAAGGTTCTGTGATATACCAGTGACTTCAGCTAGGAAATGATAGAGGGAGGATCTGGACCCAGACATCCAAATTGCACATCACTAGCACTTACCACAGTGACAATTGCCTTCAGTTAGGTGATTTGCTTCACCACATAGCAAGATAGTAAACAAATTTTCTGATTCCACTTTGCCAATACATATTCCAGGGATGTATAATCTCTCATGGTCAAGGCAACTTTTAAGAAGGGTCTTTACTTAATTCTCTAATAACCTTCTTGAGAATTTTTTGTTTGCTTGTTTTGTGGTATTTGAGGATTGAACCCAGAGTCTCACACATACTTTTCAAGTGTTCTACCACTAAACTGCACTCACAGCCCGTTTTGATTTTTTTGAGTCAGGGTCTTGCTAAGTTAGACAGGTTGCCTCTGGCCTCAAACTTGTAATCCTCCTGCCTCTGCCTACTGAGTCCCTGGAATTACAGGTGTGTGTACCATCATGCCTGGCATGAGATAGATGCACATCATCTTGAAATTTTCTCTTCAGAAAGACATACAAAAAAACAAAACATAATCTTGAAGTTTGATTAGTGGCCACACACTTAAATACACAGAATTATTTATCTACATGATCCTACAGTATCTCTCTTAAAAGAAATGATCAACTGATAAACTCATGTTTGTTTGGTTTTGTGGGTTTTTTTTTTTTTTTTTTACCAAATTGAATCAGGTGTCGATTTGGATCATTTAATGCCTACACACTTCATTCCCACATCTGTAATCCACACCACACAAAAGTTCTCAAATATCAGCCATCACCCACATGCTATTCAAACCCCCAAATCCACACTGGTCCCACACTTTCGTGACTGCCTCTCTCACTCCCCATGTAAACATTCATTGTTTTCCAAATGTCCTCATTATGCCAGCCAAAAATAAATAACCACTCACAGCATCCCACTCAGATAAAATTTCCCTTCAAAATTTGCTTCCACATTTCTGAGAGGGGAATGGATACTATGGAACATGGGACCAAAGAGTCAGTTTTTATAGCCTATGAGATTCCTTTTTCCTCTTCCAGATTATTATTTAGGCAAGATATACAGCCATTGCCCCACTGAGGCAAGATTATTTAGTCTACCCCAAATTCAGGTTGCTCTATGGACAAAGAACCTGTGTGGGCTTTGTGAAAATTGATTTTTTTTGGTAGAAATTGATGGAAGATTTGTCATATATGGTTAATTCCCATATCCTGCTGGTCATTCTGCTTGAATATCCTTGAGGACAGGTGGAAAAACTAGAGTCCCCTAATTAGTTCTTTCCTGGCAACACTCAAGCATTCTACAAAGGGGCTGAAAAGTAGCTTTGAGTTGAAAAAGCTGGAGCCCTTCAAAGACACAACTGGGCTATTCGGTGTCTGCCAGCTAACCTCTGAATCTTGGAATCACTCATCTAAGGAGACAAAGAAATAGCATAGCACTGAGGATGCTGGTGGACTTGCTGACAAATAGCCTTCTGCACCTTGGCAGTGGAAAAGGACAGACATTGAAATCACCTCTCTAGGACCTCTGATCTGTAGTTTTTAGGGGAGCAAGGAGGTCTAGTTTTCCCTCTGCCCACCAAACTTTCACTACACCAGCAAGTCCAGCCCTCCTAACATTCCATACCCCGGCCTCTGCTATCACCACACCTGCTCCCACCTTCCCAACTCTTTATCCTGCCTCTTTCTTTCCTTTCCTAGGTTCTTGCACTAACTTAGCAGTTAAATATTTTGTAGCCACTAAAACTCTCATTTTATCCTTCAAGGAGATTACTTACGGAATAGAAAAAAGTTTATAATATACCATTAGTAAAAATAGGTTCCAAACTGTAAGTAATACATGATTCCAATTTTATAGTGGGAGAGAAAGAATATCTAGAGGAATATCAAAACATTAACAGCAGATTTTTTAGATTTCATGGAATCATGGATAATTTTAATTTGCTTCTTTATCTTTTTGCTTAACTAAATCCATCTCAATTTTATAAAAGGAATGTATGTTACTTTAAAAGCACACATTTCACACCATTGCAATAAACTTAATAAACACTGGTTGCCTAACTACTGTGTGTGGGACCTCATGGTACTTGCTAAAATAATATAAAACAAAAGTTGCTTCCTTGATTTCAAAGAACTTACAGCCTTGCTAGTCACCAAAAGATAAACAATGTGTTGTTGTTATTGTTAGGTGCCGTGGAGTTGTGTCTGACTCATGGGAGCCCTCATAGCATTTTTAATAGCTGATTGTTTCAGGATTGCCTCAGGGGTGACACATCCTTCTCCCATTTTTGCAGTGCTGGGACTCAAACTCAGGACCTCAGAGACTGCAAAGCAGTGGTCTACCTACTGAGCTAAATCCTAGCCTGCTAAACAGGCTTTTATTTTTATTTATTTATTTTTGTAGTACTAGGGGGTTGAACCCAAAGTCTCATGTATACTAGGCAAGTACTCAGCCACTGAGCTACATCTCCAGCCCCTTTTTATTTTTTATTTTGAGACAAGATTTTGCTAAATTGTTTAGGCTGCCTCTGGCCTCAAACATGTAATCCTCCTGCCTTGGCCTCCTGAGTTCCTGGGATTACAGATGTGCACCCTGTTGCCTGGCTTAGACTTTTATTTTTAAAATAAAAATTAAAGTTTTAGAATGCTTTTAGATTCACAGAAAAACTGAGCAGACAAGATACTTCCTAAGGAATATACTCCACACTCAGAGATTATTCTTTTTCCTGTGTCCCCACTATAAACACTTTTTGAAAGCAGTCACTATGTAGAGCGCACTAAGGAATTATGGACTTGTACTCACCTCTTCATATTTATATTAGCATGGTACAATTCTCACAGCTGTTGTTGTTAGGTGCCATTGAGTCAGATCTGATTCATAGCAACCCTATGTACAATGTAACAAAACACTCCTCGGCACTGTCCCAGGTACATGATCTTTTTAATATTTAAGCACATTGTTGTAGCCACTATGTCAATCTATCTAGTTCCAGTTCTTCTTTTTTTCATTGACTCACCACTCTCCCAAACGTGATGTCCTTCTCCAGAGATTAGTCCCTCCTGACATGTCCAAAATATGTAGGACGCAGTTTAGCCATCTTTGGGTCCAAAGAGCACTCTGCACTTCCTCTAGGACAGATCTGTTGGTTCTTTTGGCAGTCCATGGTATATTTTCTCACAGTTAATGAGCTAATATTTACACATTCCTATTGACTAAATCCCATACTTTTATTCAGATAACCTTGGAATTTACCTATGTCCTTTCCCTGTTCCAGAGTCTCACCTAGGACAGTACATTGCATGTAGTCCTCATGTCTCCTGAATTCATTCAATTGTGAGTTTCTCAGACTTCCTTTGTGTTTGGTAACCTTGATAGAAGTATTGGGGAGGGATTTTGCAGAATGTCCCCTCGACTGGGATCTGTCATATATTCCTGATGATTATGCAATTACAGTTTTCTGAAACGAATATCACAGGGGTAAAGTGCTATTTTCCTCACCATACCAAGTCATATGCTATCAACATGATTTGTCTCTATGGCTGTTAACCTCGATCACCTGGCTGGCTGAGTTATTATGTCTGCTTTCTCCATTGTGAGATCACTCTTTTTCCTGTGTCCCACTATGCAAAGCCCACACTAAAGGGTTATGGGTTTGTACTCACCTCCTCAAAATCAAGTATGCATGTAAGTTATTTGGAATTTTGCATGGGAGTTTTCTGTTCTCCTCTTTTATTTGTCTATTCAATTATTATGTGTTCCACTGTGGACTCAAGGATATTAATTTTATATGACACATTATAATCCAATACTACTTTATTTTCCTGCACATATTTTCTCAGCTTTAGCCACTGGAAACTTTTTTAGGGTTCCTTTGACATAATTCCATTGTTGTGGGATTTTGTTTGGCTTTGTTTTTGTGCCCTCTTTTACTTTCTGGTGGTCTAAGATGCTCCATGCTCATTTTCTACATTTACTGCCCTAATTTTAAAACTAGTGGTTTCTTTGAGGATCCTTGGTTCCTTTTATTAGAGAATGGTTGTAAAAACTAGGATCTTCATTGTTACTGAGGTGCCTTTGCTTCTAGGCTGCTCAGCTTAGAAAGGAGATGTATATGAATACATTAATACATGCATGTAATTAAACTTGTAAATATTTCTACATGAAATTAACTGTATACAAACTAGGGTAACCTGAGTTTGTCTACAGCCATACCACCCTGGCATCTGATCTCATCAGCTCTCTGAAGCTAAGTAGGGCCAGGCTTGGTTAGTACTTAGATAGGAGACTACCTGGAAATACTGGAAGCTGTAGACTAGGGAGAAGGACCAAGCAGCCTACTTCCAAAGCAATCAGCTGTTGAAAACTCGATGAATAGCAGAGAAGCACTGACAACAGTGCTGGGCACTGTACAGTGTCAGGGAGTGTTTTGTTTTCTTGTACATAGGGTTGTTATGAGTTGGACCCAATTCAACAGCAAGTAACAGCAACAACAACAACATGAGTTTATCCTGATGTCTGAGTTCAATCAGTTACCATATGGGTCAATCTAACCTCTCCCCTTGGTTATCTGTAATATCTTACCCCAATAGTGAGACACCAATGAAACCAGAATCTATAGCAGAATAGGACCAATAGCACTCACACATTTTAAAGGTCCTGATTATTTGAATATACTGCCAGGGTTGACAGTCACTGCCCTGGTTAGATTACACTAATCCTCATTCCTAACTCCTCAGGGCCTAATGCCTGGTACATAAGAATTGTTCAAAATATTTGTTATTTGAGTGAACTTGAGACTGAGGTTTAAGGTGATAGGGATGTACAGTGAGTATGGAAAGAAAGGAAGAGATGAAGCTGAGGTTTGGGTCAGAAGATGCTTCCAGAAGAATAAGAGATAATAAAAAATAAGTTGTAAAGAATGGAGAGAGGAAGCCATTGATGATGCACATCAAAGAAATGTATGAAAAGGCCTCTTTTCAATGCTCCCTGTCTACACAGAGGCAGAGGAGAGAAGTCAGGCTGACATTCCAGCAAGCATGCTTAGCTATAAGGAATAACTTCTTTACTGTAAAGATGTAAAAATAGAGATCAGTCTGTGAGATGCTAGCCCCTGTGAATCTATTAAAAACTCCTGCAGACATCACTACTAAATTAGGTCAGCTGAGAAATGCAGTTTTGAAAAGGAGTTAAAACTGTTCATGTAATGTTTGTCAGCTTATCTTCAGCCAGGAAACAATTATGCCTCTCACCCCCTACCATATAGTTACTCATTAAGGGTTGCAATTGTAGGTAAGAATCGTAGGTCATACTAACCCCCTGCCAAGCTTTGCTCCTTTCTTTTCTACTCGCCCTGCATGTGTTTGTGAATCCCACAGTCTCATCCTACTTTCCAGTGAGAGCTCGACTACTTGTGAGGTCAGGGACAGGAGCACTCATACATCTGCCTCAACTGCAGTGTCTTGTTTCATGGCATCTCTCTCCTGTCCAGCCACACTGACCTTCCAACCTTACAATCTTGGTCCAGGTATCACTTTCTCAGAGAAGGCCTCCCTGACTGCTTTGTCTAAGTCAGGCTCCTTTGTCATATGACTTCCTATAACCATGTTCCTATCCTACCAACATTTATGTTAGCCTACGAATATACTCCCACATTTCCGTCAGCTTGTCATGCTGTGGTGCCTTGCATGTTGCTGTCATGATGAAAGTTATGCAACCAGTATTTCAGATATCAGCAGGGCCACCTATGGTGGACAGGTTTCAGCTGAGCTTCCAGATTAAGACAGACTAGGGAGAAGGACCTGGCAGCCCACTTCTGAAACAGTTAGCCATCAAGAACCCTATGAATAGCAGAGAAGCACAGTCAAATATTGTTGTTGATGTTAGGTGCCATCGAGTCAAGTCCGATTCATAGCTATCATATGTACAACAGAACAAGACACCTCCTGACATTGTGCCATGCACATGAACTTCCTTATGTTTAAGCCCACTGTTGCATCCACTGTGTAAATCCCTCTAGTGGAGGGTCTTCCTTGTTTTTATTGCCTGTCACTCTCCAAAACATGATATCCTTCATCAGGGATTGGTTCCTCCTGACAACATATCCAAAATATGTGAGATGTATATATAGCCATCCTTGCTTCCAAGGAGCACTCTGATTGTACTTCCTCTAGGATGGATCTGTTGGTTCTTCTGGCAATCCATGGTATATTCAATATTTGTCTTTAGCACCATAATTCAAAAGCATCAATTCTTCTTCTGTCTCCCTTATTCAATGTCCAGCTTTCACAAGTATATGATGCTGAAAATACCATGGCATGAGTCCGGCATACCTTCATCTTCAGTGTGACATCTTTACTTTTCAATACTTTAAAGAGGTCTTTTGCAACAGCTCTTCCCAGTGCAATGTGTCTTTTGATTTTTTGACTGTAGCTTCTATGGGTGTGGATTGTTGAACCAAGTAAAGCAAAATCCTGGACAACCTCAATCTTTTCTCCATTTATCATGAAGTTGCTTACTGACCTGGTTGTAAGGATTTTTGTTTTCTTGATGTTGAAGTGCACTCCATACTGAAGACTATGTTCTTTGATTTTCATCAGTAAATGTTTCAAATCCTCTTCAGTTGTCTGTCAGTTTGCTGTATTGTGGTGGCTTCCATGTTGCTGTGATGCTGAAAGCTATGCCATTGGTATTCCAGATATCAGCAAGGCCACCCATGGTGAACAGATTTCAACTGAGCTTCCTTACTAAGATAGACTTGGGAGAAGGACATGGTAGCCAACTCCTGAAACAATTAGCCATTGAAAACTCTTTGAATAACTGTCAAATATAGTGCTAGAAAATGAGCCTTCTAGGCTGGAAGGCATTCAAGAAATAACTGGGGAAGTGTTGCCTCCTCAAAGTAAAGTCAATCTCAATGATGAAAGTGGAGTAAAACCCCTGGGACTTCCTCTTGCTGATATAGCATGACTCAAAATAAGAAGAAACAAAGTGTCTGCAACACTGGGCTCAAACATAAAAAGCTCACTGACATGGCATGGTATTGGGTACTATTTTGTTCTGCTGTAATTAGAGTCCCTATGAGTTGGTTCCAGGCTGGGGTTTAGCTCAGTTGGTAGAGCACTGCTCCACACTTTCTGAGGACCCAGGTTCGATCCCCAGCACCACAAAAATGGAAGAAGGATATAGCAGCCCACTCCCAAAAACAATCTCGAAATAATCAGCCATTGAAAACACTATGAAGCTTGCTATGAATCAGACTTGACTCAACCATACCTAACAACAAAATGAGTCAGTTGCAATGCCACATCACCTAAAAACAAATGGCTATATTGCTGATAGGTTTAGTTTCCTCCTCCAGATTTGTAACCTCTTCTATCAGTTCATAATGGCATAATTCTAGTTATTTTTGCCGCATAACAAATCACCCCTAATTCAAGGGTTTGCAAGGAAAACCAGCATCCTTTCTGCTCACGAACGTGCAGTTTGGATGGAATTGATGGGGTCATGGCATCAGCTGTTCCACATGGCATCAGTTCTTCTGTAGATGGAGGATGCTGTGTGAGATGCCCACTCGCATGGCTGGTAGGTGGTCTGGCTATTATTTAAACTGCATATGCTGGATTCTCCACTGGATTTAAAGAACAAGCATCCCAAGAGGCCAGAAGTGGAGTTGTAAGCCTTAAAGTCTGAGACTAGAAACTAGTTTTTTTATCATTTCTGTCATATTTTATTGGTCAGCAGTCTCACAAAAGCCAGTTTCAAGGAGAGAAAATAGATTGCCCCTCCTACTCAGTGGGAGGAGTATGCTTCAAAAATTCCACAAAGTCTGGCACAGAAAAAACACAAGCTTGAACGAGGAAATATATGTGTGGTGCTCTTTGTGAACAAGGAACCTGTGTTTGGCCACTATATTTCTGAGCTGACCCCACCTCTGTGCCTCTCTAAATGTTGCCTGCAAGCCAACTTGTTATATCAAACCAATATCTGGGTACCTTTTGTAGGAGGAGGCCAATTTGTTCAAGCCTACTCCTTGCCTCCCGATTCACTTTCTTATAGTTGCGAGGGAAGACAGCAAACAAGTCATTCTCTCAATTAGCAAAGATAACAATTATAGACACTTGCCTGAAAACACATTTTACTTTAAATTAGTTACACATGACTAAGGCAAGTAAAACCCACCTACAGTTGACATTCAACACCACTCACAGCCGAGCTCACAGTGGTTGATGTGAAACCACTGGGAAAAAAAACTCTGCATAAAGCTTGCTTAGGAAGATTCTACCCAGTTATGAATGCTGAAACAGTGTTCGTTCATTCATTCACTGAAATTCAGCCTCCTCTCCTACTAATACACCTGATAATAAACAGAAAATCACTATATCTATAATATCCATAACATGCCAGGCATTCTAAGTGCTTTATATGTGTTAATTTGCTTAATGCTCACAACAACCTATGCTATCTTTCTATCATTAGCATTCCCCTTGTGACGAACAGACACAAAATGGCCTCATCCTTTCTGAGATCCCTTCCTATCAAGTGAGAGTAGAACCTTTAACTTGCCTCTACCCAGTGTTACATGGTGAAGGTGATGAGATGTAGGAGATCACGTTGTAGATTGCTGAGGTCTCTCCCTCCATTGCTGGCTTTGATGAAGCAAGCTGACATGAGTCCCACAGTCACAAGGCAATGAATCTTGCCAATGAGTTGAGTGAGCTTAGAAGTGAACTCTCCCCAGTTGAGCCTCCAGATGAGAATCCAGTAGGGGCTCATACGTTTGACTGAAGCCTCCCAGAGGACCCACATAGATAAGACTTGGACTCTTGGTCCACAGGAACTGTGAAGTTATAAATGTGGGCTGCTCTAGCCACTAAGTTCATGGTGCTTTGTTATGCAGCAGTATATAACTAATCCCATTTTACAAGGCAGGACACATGGGTATAATAAGCATGTTGCCAGAGGATTCCTGGCATTTAAACTGGTTCTTCAGGTAACTTAAAGAAGAGTTACCATTTTTGAGAACTTATGACATGCCAGGCATTGTACCACATGCTTTACCCATGCCTTCGCCTCTAGTTCTCACAAAACTCTATGCCAATAGACAGCACCATCATCCCATCTTATATCAAAGTAAATTGAAGGCACAAAGATTAATTTACCAAACTTACAGCTATTTGGTTTTGGAACCAGGAAATGAACCTAGACTGCTTGGCTCCAGAGCTCATATTTATTCTTAATTCTGCACTCCTAATGCTTCCTGGAGGGATGCAAAGTAAAAGTTGGTGTGTGTTGATAAAATGGGAAGACTCAGGTCTCTAGTCAGGCTAGGGTTCCCAGGGCTGAAGAGGGGCAAAGAAATTGAACATAAGCGTGAAAATTGTCTCCCAAATTTCAGAGCCTAGAGCTAAGATAATCCTCAATGACGAAGTCACGGAAAATAGAACAATCTGAGCCAAGCATAATCTTCAAATACTGAGTGAGGCAAGAAGTTGGGGATAGGATAAGCAAGTTTCCATATTTTCCTTTTCAAAAAAAATTTTTAAGAACTCCCCATACTATAAATTAATAATATTTTTTCTATTCAAAATCTTAGATGATTTGTCCTCAGCTGAATTTCCCCCTTATGACTTAATATTTGGTTTACCTGTTCCCTCACACTTTAAGCAAACCTATTTCTTGCTGCTCTATGCATGTTCTCTGTCTCTTTCTCCTTTATGACCTTGAATACAGTGCTGTGTCTTTCTGAAGCAACCTTTTCCTTTTCTTCTACCTATTTAAGACTTAACCTTTTTTTTAGAATCATGCCAAATTCTGCCAGCCTTGCTGTTGGGAATTAGTCTCTCCTTTCACATTTCATGTGGACATCAGCTCTAGCTTATCAATCTTTCAGTTTTCTAGCTGCCCATTCAACTCTATGCCTGCAGTCAGAGCCCTGTGGCATCTGATCCCATCACATCTTGGAAGCTAAGCAGGGTCAGGCCTGGTTAGTACTTGGATGGGAGACCACCTGGGAACACCAGTGCTGTAGGCTTGGGAGAAGGACCTGGCAACCCACTCCCAAAAATCAATGTGCCATTGAAAACCCTATGAACAGCAGAGACACACCGATAGTAGTGTTTCGCCTGTTGTATGTAGGGTCTCTATGAGTTGAATACCTACTCAACGGCACCTAATAACAATTCATCTCTACATGTTCTCTGAATGTGAGCTTTTTGAAGGTAGGTAGGATCTATGTCTTGTTAATCTTTGGCTACAGAGCCTGTTACATTGTCAGGAGAGACAGAACTGAGCTACGGCATCCTCAAGACCCCATTTCTATGCAGCCCATTTGCCACAGCTTTCCTGCCATGTGGAAACGTTCCTGACATTTAGAGAAACATCATGTCTCCCCTAGGATTTCAGTTACAATCCTAGATGAAAAGGAACATTGCTTCTTAGACTATTCTAAGGAATGCTGATCATATGCAAATTTCTTTAAGATAAAAAGTCTTGTGGTAAAATAAGTATCAGGAATGTGTGAAATAAGCCCTCCATATCTGGAGATTTAGCATCTAGGGGTTGAAACAATCACAGATTGAAAATATTAGGGAGAATTTTCATCTGTACTGAATGTGTACAGATTCTTCCTGTAATTATTTCCTAAACAACACAGTACAATAACTATGTACATAGAATTTACATTGTATTGTTATTATAAGTAACCTAGAGATGATTTAGCCTGCAGCTGTACCACTGTGGCATCTGATCCTATCAGAGCTCAGAAGCTAAGCAGGGTTGGACTTAGTTAGTACTTGGATGGGAGACAGCCTGGGAACACCAGGTGCTGTAGGCTTGGGAGAAGGACCTAGCAACCCACTCCCAAAAAACAATCAGCCATTGAAAATCCTATGAATATCAGAGAAGCACTGACAATAGCATTTCATCTGTTGTACATAAGGTCACTATGAGTTAGACACTGACTTGACAGCACCTAACAACAAAACAACAGAGATGATTTAAACCATAGAGGAGTATGTGCATAGGTTCTATGCCATTGCTACACCCTTTTATATAAGAGCATTGAGCCTCTGTGGATTTTGGTATCTGCAGGAAGTCCTAGAACCAATTCTCTGTGGAAACTTAGGGAGAGCTATATATTCCTTGTAGATCTGCAGAGCATGTTGGAATACTAGAGGGCTGGGAAGTCCTGTCATAGGAAAACTAATTTTATTCTGTTGCATCCAGTGTTTTCCTATGTATTTTGTCACAGAGGTTTCTCTATGAACAAGTACATATTAATATCTCTGGAAGTGGACCATATTGCCACAGGGGATACATGACCTATGATCTCCAATTTTATGCTGAAGAAGAGCTTTCTTAAGAGAATGTTCTAGTTATTATTACTTTAACAAGAGAGTTGAGAGGACAATTTCTTTCCTGTTTAATGAGTAACTTTGGCTAAAAGAGACGAACTAAGGGTGACGCTGTCAAGTGGGCCAAACAGTCCAAAAAAAAAAAAAAAAAAAGCTTTATTGAGTCTATCTTTTCTGTTTCAAAAAATAGAGAACTTGTAGCTTTCACTGCTGTTTTAGCTATTTGAAGGTCCCAAATATCTTTGTTTGTATATGAGTATCACAGCATTCCACATTAATTACAAGTGTTCATTAGAAGACCCAGTAGTAGCTATACAGGCAAATTAAATGAGGCCAGAACAGATCTGTAAAGCCTAATGTAAATCAAACCAAAACTGCCAGAGGGTCTTCATTGGGACCAGGAGCATGATCAGCCATAAAATGATTCATAACTGCTTCTTCCATATAAACATTTTGTATCTCATGGAAGGATTCTTTACCACCTATTCCAGGCAACAGACCTAAAGATATAGCACAGAAAGGAGCATAATTTGGCTATAAAAATGTTGTAATAAGTGATTTTATATAACTGAAATGCCAGTTCCTTTACTACATCCTCCCCCTCATTTTACAGCCAGTTAATATTTTTCTGAACTTTTGTGTTGTATTCCACTCAGCCGCCTCTGCAATCTTTTTTGCCTATTTTTCTGCCAAAGCCACAAGAATAAAGCTGTCAGATGGACCATGAAGCCATTTTTCTTGTCTGGCAAATTGTCTAGAGGCAACCACAACCTCCTACCTGCTCCACTATGTAATAGAAGAAGCCTGTCTTAACAAAATAGAATTTAAATATTCTTTCAATCCATGTTATCTACAAGCATCCAGGATGAAATAAGTGAAAATATATTTCACAGATGCTTTTTGGCCTTGTTCTGAGGGGAATGGTAGATATTGCTATTAAGCAGCCTTCTTGCTGACACGCTTAGAGATGTTATATAGCACTCCAATAGGAATATCTTAAGGAATCTGAACAGCAATAACAAATGTGGCTGCTCCTAGGGAAAGAAGGATACAGCAAGAAAGTGCCCCAGAAGAAGAAGATTAAGAACTGAAGTGAGCTAATGGCATATGGTGGTTAGGCTTTGGATATGATGAGGATTTATGCTTTCAATTAGTGCTGGAGAGCAATTTTAGAAAGTTATTAGGAGGCGACTGGCATTCTCAAAGATGGCTCATTTGTGTATTGCTCAAGATTAGCTGGGTCTTTTAGTTGTTTACCAACACACATGGTGGCTTGTATTCAATGTGCGGAAGTAACTGCAATGTACATACTCAGAGCTCTTTAGTACAGATGAAGGCTGTGGCTGTGGTTTCTTACAACTCCTGTGTGGGCAAAGCAAAACTCATTTTTGCTACATATTCTTCAGTTTAAAAAAAAAGTTAAATTTTCCCACCTGTTCTAAACTCAGATAAACTATTGCACATGAATAGCTTCCCTGTTCAGCACAGCCACTCATATTTAAAATTCTTAAATGCCTCAAATTCTCCATGTTATGCTTCCTAGCATACAAATTAATTTTTAAAATCTCCCCATTGGATTGTTTCACAGAGAAACCCATAAATCTTTACATTGGAGTGTGCATATTTTCTCTTCTAAAGCCTTTGGGGCATTATTCATATGGTACAAAAATTCTCAGATAGATTAGAATCCTGGTTGAGGCATCTGCAAACATAACAAAATTCCAGGGCACTGAAAGTTGCACTTTTTTTTTTCACATCAAAAACCATGGACGGTATTATATCACCTAAACCAACAGACCTTTTCCTTTTCCTTAGCCTCCCACTGTGCACTGAGAGGCTCTCCCCAGGCCTCATACAAAAATGCAAGAGAAAAGTTCCCACACAGGGACACTAGGATCCCTCCTAGGATGACAAGCCCTTGGGGCAGCGATGCTGTGCTCACTACTGGAGGCCACCTACTCTTTTGCATAACCCTGGTGTCTATGGCTATTTAGGGTGTGACCCCTTGATCTCAAAAGCCAATCACTTAAGAAATCTCCATTTCCTTATGTTTCCTATTTATTTTTAACTTAACTAAGAGAATTTCCTTATTTGGAAAACATATTTTAAATAAAAAATATATTTCCCTAAATCAGATGAATGTGTCTAAACCTTTATTTCTCCTGCTGAGAGATTCTAATGTGTGACCTGGAATCTGAGGTAGAAAACAAGGCAGACAGAGCCTGCTGACATTGACCTGTCCTATTCCACTGAGAGCCCCTGAAGTTGAGTATCTTTCTACTTCTTGGCCAAGTAATGCACCATTGTGTACTCCTTCCTTTCTGTAGTCTTATCTCCTTGTTCTTGATCCTTCTGGTGCACATATAAATTCAAAAACTTCAGATATTTACACAGGCGACAGAAGCAGTGACACCGAGATGACTTTTGCTTTCAGTCCTGTAAATATCTTAAAGCAAAGAGATAGAAAGAGTCTATCTATATGGGACAGAGGAGAAGATAAGAGAACTCATGCATGCTACTGTTCCCAAAATACCTGTCTTCCTTCCAGTCTGTTGCAGGTAAAAGGAGCTGAGAGTGTCATTCTCTACCTTTCCTTTATTACCCAGGAATTCGATGTCTTCCTCTAATTTTTTTTTTTTGTGTGTGTGTATGTGTGTGTGTGATGGGGGTTGAACCCAAGGCCTGAGCCAGACCCTTGACCACAATTATTCTTCGTTGTGTCTGCCTTGAGCATTGCCTGGGGTAGGCAGGAATGTTCTCTGAGGACTTGAGACAAGATTCTGAACCAAGAAGGGATGAGGACATGTTTTTTGCTGGTAGTTATGAGCAGATGGCTGTAAGGTCGACTCCAGCTTTAAGGGTTTATGGCATTGGCATTGACCAAACAGATGGACATTCATAAAATGACCACAGGTTATAGAAATGATATTGCTATACTGGTAAATACTGGCTGACTATTGATATTTATAAATACTGCATCATTTTATGGAATGAATTGGAATATTGTTCTATGAAGGTACTACAAAAAAACCTGCAAGGTCAGAGATGTCAAAACAATATAAAATAATATAGATTATATGTTTATATGAATTACATGTATAAATGTTCACATAAGCACAAATACATGTATACATATATACATGCATATGCATATCCATCCAAGTTAATGAGAAATAATAGCTTGACATGATAAATTCAAGCCTATATTTCAGACATCTGTCAACTAAGGGAGGAGGGATCTGCAGTTTTGACCCACCAACACAGATCAGTCATTGATAGAAAGTTTCTCAGTCCTCTGGCACTTGCAGCCCTTCCCATGAATGTGCCAGCTGAATAGGCTGCCATGGCCAGAGAAAGCCCTTTGGCAAAAGACATGGTGGTTTACAGTCGAAAGCCTTCAGGTCTACTAGCATGGAAATTGTGAGTGCATAGAGGCTGAGGGCAGCCAGCATTGTTAATCAGCTTCAGGAGACAGCTGCTCCAGGCTATCTGCCTAGGTTCAAGTCCATTAATGAAAGATAACCCTCCTCTGCTAACAATTTCAATTCATTGGACAAAAATTCTGGAATGTACATCCTATAGCCTCTGGTAGGTTCAGATGCAATGCCTGGGCTGTGTAACACCAGCCAAAACACATGAATAAAGAAGAAAAGCAGAGAAGAGTGATTCCACTTAGGAATTCAAGTATTGCCATCTTGGGAATAGAGAAGAATAAATGTAATGCAGAAAATAATGAACTCAAGAAAATGACTCAGTGATGTCACAAATGCAGTCTTCTTGTTACCACTGACACATGAGACTGAAGTCTCTGGGAACCCATGACTTTCCCTGAGCCTCTAAAATGCCAGTGGTGGGGTCACAATTTTATCTAGCCTTCTACCTGACAAATTGCTTTTTTGCCTTGGATTTCAGCAACAGTGGCTGGGAAACCTTGGAAACAACAAATTCAGGTAGAAGGGGCCAATAAATAAACCACAGAGATGAAAAGCAACTTCCTTTTTCATTCACACTGCACATGAGTTGTACTTTCCAAGGAAATAATTGAGTCAGTCGATGGGTAGCTTAGGATGGTCTATATAGAAGATTATCTATTTTATATTATATAGGACAAAGGGCAAAGCAATTACAAACCCAGTTTCCCAAAGGTAATAAAAGTAAGGACAAAGACCAAGAAGCAAAGACTTATAGCATTGAAAGACATCTTAGCCAAATATAATCCTTCATCAATTCCATGTCTGATCAACCACAGAATGGGTTATTATATTTCATTTAAACTTCTTTGTACAATTGTAAATTTTTAAAATACCAATTTTCTTGCACAATAAAGAAAAAATATAGTCTTATCACATCAGGAGAGCATTTCCCTTCCCAACAGTTCTGGTAAAAGAATCAACCCTTAGAGGCTCTCACTGGAACAAACATCTACATTAGAACCAACCACAATGGCCAGAGGACATATATTACTTTCCAAGTGGAGAGCTCTAATTGGCAGGTCACTTGGAAAAATGTCTCTCAAGTCAGAAATTTTAGAATGTGTACTAGTATTCCCAGTCTTGCTTTGATATAAGTATGCCTGGTTTTGCTTATATGTGGACAGTTGTTGTTGTTGTTCTTGTTATGTGCCATCTAGTCGGTGTGTGACATAGTGACCCTATGTACGACAAGCAAAACAGTATTGTTACTGCTTCTCTGCTATTCAATGGGGTTTTCAATGGCTGATTGTTTTTGGGGAATGGGTTGCCAGGTCCTTCTCCCAAGCCTACAGTATCTGGTGTTCCCAAGGCGGTCTCCCATCCAAGTACTAACCAGGCCTGACCCTGCTTAGCTTCCGATATCTGAAGGGATCAGAAGCCACAGTGCTGCAGCTGCAGGCATGTGGACAGTTGGATAGATCAAAATGCTGCTTGATCTAAAAAACTGGCATTTTTCCTCATTATATGCATCAATGTCTGATAAGTGATACTTCCTGATGTAGATAAGACCACTAATTTGTGAGGTCTTACACTGCTCTGTGATATATGCAGAGATGTCTAACTCCATGTGATGCTAAGGATTCTTCATATAAGCTCACTGTATTCTAGGGTACTGTAATATGTGGAATCTGCAAAGAAACTAAACAGAGCTGAAAACTACTTTGTGTACTCTGATTTTTAATATGCAGGGAACAGCATGCTGTCTACCCATACATATTGACTTTAAAAAACAAGCAGTTAATCTTAAGGCAAATAATCTGTTATTTTAATAATTAACTCAACTCCTTACAAAAGATGTTAGAAGCCAGTTACCAAGAGGTTTAAAAATTAGTTATTTTATTGGATTCAACTTTAAATGAAAGTTTAATGTTTAGAAGTAGACAAGTGAAGATATAAATGTTTTAATAATATGTTTAGATTTTTTCTGATAATGAATTCACAAGACTGTTAATGATAAATTTGTGGCAACTGGTGAAATAATCAAGGTCAAGAGAAGATTTGGAGTTGTAGATGTAGATGACATTCAGGGAAAATAGAAAAAGAATAAGAGGGAGAAGAAAGATGGTCAAGATACAATAATTCTCTCCCCTGGTTTTGTGTCAGAGTTCTTTTCTACTTTTTATTATGATTAGAGTGTCATAAAACATGTATAAAAAGATTTTAAAAACAAAATTGCACGATAAACTTTTAGTGAGAGAACCACTTTCTTTAAAAAGTATTTAAAGTAGACTAGGAATCAGGGGGAAGGAATGATAGAGGTTCACAGAGTCTAGATTCTAAATTACATTCTGACACTGTATAGAGTATGTCGGACAAGTCTTAACCTCACTTAATCCTAGTTTTCTTCTGAAAATGAAGCTGATGGACTTGATAGTCCCTAATATCCTTTTGAGCCTTAAAATGTGATACTCTATGCAACACATTTTTAGAAAGTTAATGCATCATAGATCTAGCAGAAATCATAAATCAGAGATCAGTAGTAATTGTGAATTAAAATATATTCATATGAGAAATAAAATCAAGTTGGAAACATAATTGAACATTCTTTCAAGTTAGATTCAAATTCTCCAGCAGTCTGCATCATGCATGATTTTTGCTGAATTAAAAAAAGGCAATAAAAAACATTTTTAAAAGTCATATTTATTTTCTCTGATAAGTGTAAAGTATTTTTGGAGTCAAGAAAATAGCATTTCCACTCTGCTTTCTTTTTTCTTCTTCTAAAGTTTATTGAGTGTTCTTTTGCCTTTTAGGGAAGCTAACATAAACAAAATCCTACCTAATTCCCATATAGCAAGTACCTGCTTTGCACAGATTCCATCTGGGTACCAGTTCTTTCTTACAGGTTAACAGCTTAGGGAGTAGTATTTATTTGTTACCTCCAGGTATTAAATGGGTTCAGGCACAAAGTACTTTATGAAAGAATCTGGATTCAATAAAAATCATCTCTGCTTTTCTTTTATATGCCAATCTTCATAGACATAAAGAAATCTGGGACAAAATCCAGAATATTTTAACTCCATATTAAGTAGAATGAAGTCACTGAAAATTAAAAATTGATGTTTAGATTTCTAGTTTGTTCAAATAAGTAGAGGTGCCATTCATGACCTGGGAAATATTAGAAAAAGACCAAATCTGAGCTGTGCATGGTGGAGCATGCCTGTAATCCTAGCAACTCAGGAGACGGAGGCAGGAGGATCATAAATTCTAAGCCAGAGTCAGGCTGTACAATTTAGTGAGACCCTATCTCAACAGAAAAAAAAATTTTAAGGGGCTGCAGGTGCAACTTGGTGGCAGAGCATTTACAAAGTATGTATAAGGCTGTGGGTTCAACCCCCAGATAATGACTAAAAGAAAAGAAAAAAAGAAAAAAAGACCAGGTCTAGTATGAAAGGTGATGAGTTCAGCATATTTGTGTACATTCAAGTTGCTTTGGAGAAGGCCAAATAGAGATGTTCTGGGGCGTATAGAATGTGCAAATATAGAAAGGGGTCTGGGCTGGAGGCAACATAGGGTCTCCTGTTATATCTTTCTTGTTAATGAAAACAATGGGCCCATGGGAAAGAGTCTCTAAGAAGAAAGACAAACATTTGGGAAGCTTTGCCTCATCCACACTCAAGATCAATCTCATAGGTGGTTATTATTAACCTCATTTTACAAATGAAGAGATGGACGTTCAGAGACAAGCAGACAAGAGCTTCTCCTCTAGCAAAATATTCCTTTTTTTTTACTCCATCCTCTACTCTTTCTTAGGTCAACATGATTAAATCTGGCTCTTCCCTCCCCAGCCTCCATTCTAATCAGAATCAGCAATGATAAAAGAGCAATCGCTGGTCGAAATCAGTCAAGGAGGAGATTTTGCCTATGGATTCTCAAGGAAGATTTGTGTGATTTCTACTCTGCAATATAGAGTTGATGAGATAATCAGAGAAGATAAAATAGAAGGGAAGAAAAGCTACATGCCACCCACCTTGAGCAATCAGCTATACTGTGAGAAGACTGATATTTGTATTATTATTTCCCATCCTTGAATCTTACAAGCCCAAGAGTTTAATTTTCTTACAATCCTTTTTCTATTATTATCTTTCCATTTTCATTACATATCTGTTGCTGGACTTCTCTGTAGTCAGAATTCCAATATCTCATGCAATGTTCAGTGCCAGTGTAAACTTTAACATTACCCCACAACCATGGGCCTTTTCCTTTTTGAACTGTCCAGCATTTTTTTCTGCTGTCATGTCAACCTTGTTGTTGTTGTTGTTGTTGTTGTTGTTGTTAGGTGCCGTTGAGTAGGTATCCGATTCATAGCGACCCTCTTAGGGTTTTCAATGCCTGACTGTTTCCAGATTGCCTTGGGAGGGGATTGCCAGGTCCTTCTCCCATTTTTTGCAGTGCTGGGAATTGAACTCGGGACCTCAGAGACTGCAGCGCAGCGCTCTACCAACTGAGCTAAATCCCAGCCCCAATGTCAACCTAGACATGAGAAAGCTGGAAGCCAGTCATAGAAACATAGATGGACACAGCCATTCCTAGAAACATAAGGCTGATGGAGTCTGCTGAATTTAGGGCGGGAGGAGAAATGCAAGTGAGATAACTGTACAGCAACCACTAGATTAACTTGAACTGTCTGCTAACTAACCCTCCCAAGATCCAGACAGACATCATGGAAAACGGATTTGCTATTGCAGTTACATCAGAATTCTCTTCAGTAAATAATCAGTAACAGAACCTCTTTTCTTTCCTCACTGTTCTTGCTACAATGGTAAAACCCCAACTGCAAAGAGAAAACAATAGAAAGGGTATGTGATTGATCCTGAATGATACGTAAAAAGCCTTATACAAGCTCCTGACCAAAAAAAAAAAAAAAAAAAAAAAAAAAAAAAAAAAAAAAAAAAAAAAAAAAAAAAAAAAAAAAAAAAAGGAGAGAGGCAGGGAGCAATGAGAATTTAAGCAATGAAATTTTTTTTTCTTTTAAAACAAAAACAAAAAACAGCCAACAAGATGTAATCACATTTCTCTGCAGCTTGGTAACTTACTAAAGAGGCTAAAGTCTTCCTTAACTCACTATTATCATGGTGTATTTTTTGTTGGATATCACTGAGTCTGGTCCAACTCATTGCAACCTTATGTACAACACTAGTTGACATTGTCTCATGCACACAATCTTTTTATGTTTGAGCCCATTGTTGTAGTCACTATCTTTCTTCTCATTTTGAGTTGTGCCACATCAGCAAAAGGAGGTCCCAGGGGCTTTACTCCATTCCCTCATTAATCTTGACTCTACTTTGAGGAGGCAATTCTTCCCCAGTCATTTCTTGAATTCCTTCCAGCCTGGTGAGCTCATTTTCCAGCACCATATTTGACAGTACTTCCCTGCTATTCTTCAGGTTTTCAACCACTGTGCCCCAAATATCAAAATTAGGCCTGGCCAGCAGCAGTTCTAAGTTTTATAGAGCCTGGGGCCTACACAATGGGGATGGAGGATGGGGAAAGGCAGAGTCTTTAAGACACTAATATAAAATCTTGAATACAGAATTAGGTACAGTAGTTCCCTCCCCATTATTCACAGGGATATGTTTCAAGAAGCTCAGCACCTTCCTGGAGCCATGAATAGTCCTGAATCCTATGTTGACCATATTTTTCCCCTATGTTGTGTAAAGCCTGCAGCCATACCACTGTGGTGTCTGATCCCATCAGATCTTGGAAACTAAGCAAAGTTGGGCCTGGTTAGTACCTGGATGGGAGACCATCTGGGAACACCAAGTGGTGTAGGCTTGGGAGAAGGACCCAGCAACCCACTCCCAAAAAACAAGCAGCCATTGAAAACCCTATGAATAGCAGAGAAGCATTAACAATAGTGTTGTATGTAGGGTGACTATGAGTCAGACTCGATGGCACCTAACAACAACATGTTGTGGAAATGTAATCGTTTTTCCATCTTTTAATTAAGCACTTATCACTGAGGTCGTAAATTTTGCAGTTTGAGGTATGACAGCAAAAGTAGCACAAATCTCATGCTCCTTCTTCACAGTTTCATGGGTAGAAGATTCTTACTGTACATCTTAGCAACAATGGCAAATGATTTTTGTCTTTGCTTAAGTTAAGAACTTTCACATTTTCATGTAAAGGAAGCCCTATGCAACTCATTTTTGGCATGCCCCAAATGCCAGCATCCCTACCCTTTCCTTTGGAACCACAGTTAAGTAAAATAGAAGTTACTTCAACACAACAACACAGTTAAGTAAAATAGAGGTTACTTCTGACACTACAATGGTTGTTCTGATAACCAAAGAGGCTACAATGTGACTGAAATAAAGGGTAACATGTACAGTGTGGACTCGACTGGACAGCACATAACAATAAATATAGTGTGGATAAGCTAGACAGAGTAATCCACCTCCTTGGTGGGATGCAGCAGGATGACATGAAATTTTGTGTAACTTAAAACTTAGGAATTGTTTCTGTCTAGGGTTTTCCATTTAACATTTTTGGACCACAGCTTAGTAACTGAAACTACCAAAGAAAAACTATAGATAAAGGAGGAACTACTATACATGGGATTAAAAGAGCTTCCAGTAAAATGAGGGGCCTTGAAATTTAAGCTTCACAGGCTTAAATCCATCTCTGGTGCCTGATAGACAGTAATAATGATAAGCACAACAACAACAACAACAAAAAAAAAAAACCAGCAGCTACTGTGTACTGGTACCTAGCACTATGCTAAGCACTTTGCCTACTTTATCTCATTTAATCCTCCCAACCATTGCACACAGTATGAACAACATGTTGTTGTTGTTAGGTGCCATGGAGTCTGACTCATAGTGACCCTACATACAACACTATTGTTAATGCTTCTCTGCTAGATATTGATTATTGCAGATGAAGAAATCGAGGCTCAGTAACCTGCCAAAGGATACACATAGTGGTGAAACTGGATTGGAAATCAGAGATTCTTACACTAAAGACAAAGCTTTTAACTACCAAAGTATAAAGTTCTCAAATGTTCTCAGCAGTATTATGCGACAATAAGGGCATTACCCGTGTCAGGCTTGCAAAGATTAGAAAAAGTTTTTCTTTCAGATAATATTTAAAGCAGCATTTCTCTGCCTCAGCAGTACTGACACTTTGGGCTGGGCAAGCCTTTGGTATGAGGGCTGTCCTGTCCATTGTAGGATATTTAGCAATATCCCTGGCCCCTACCCACTAGATGCCAGTCACACCCTCTCCTCAGTTGGGATAACAAAAATGTTTCCAGATAGTCCCTTCTGTCTATTGGAAGGGATGGAGTGATACAAAAATGCGCTGCTGAGAAACAGCGACTTAAAGTAAGAGGAGCTGGATAAGAAAGTGTGTGTGCATGGGGTGGGGTGGAGGTGGGGTTTCAGAAAGTGGTCAGAGTAAGAACAAAGGCAGAGTAGTGGGAACATGAGAGTTATAAGGAAGGACAGGAAATGTGATGCTACTTGGGGCTACAGGGTAAGGTTGGGGACTTGTTGATGGTGAAGAAAGAAGGGGCCAGAGTACAGAGATCATGCATACCAAGCTAAGGAGTGAGAGTTTTCTATCAGAGGGGATACACAAACTGTTAAAACACCTGGTAATGACAGGATAAGAGGTATATTTTTAAAAATAGTTACCCCGATTCCTTTGTGGATAATATATTCAATGGGGACAATTCTGGTTCAGTTAACTTTCTCCTTTTCTATTTTAGACAGAAATTATGCTCTCCACTATATCTAGATACTACCCAAAAGTCCCAGAGAAGTGAGTACACAGATGGCCTAGTGACAACCCACTTCTGTCTCTAAAGACAGAGATCTCAGAAGGAGGGACAGCAATGCCATCTTTAGGTAAAGGGCTAAGGAGGCCTTCCCTGCTAAACAACTGCACCAATTTTACAATGGAAACAAGATACACAGCAGATGAGGTGGTCATGGAAAGTACATAGGAAGTATCCACTCTCAAGTTAGCTTTGCTTACAATGCAGAAAGGAAAATAAAGAATCAAAACTATTTCTGTGAGCATTAATCTCTTGGCTTACTCAAGGTCAAAGGACTTAAATAATAATAAGAGTATTTTGATAGTATAGCAGACATTACTCATGGCCTATCTAATAGCCATTCTCTTCTTTGTCCTTACTAACAATATCCTGATTGTGTGTGGGCAATAATATTCCCAGGTAAAAGTACTTACTTCCCCAGAGCCCTATGCAGCTAAGAGTGGCCCAGTTACAAAGGCGCATAAGGTGTACTGGTTGCATATGACTGTTAATTACATATTACTTAAAATTCTTAGGTTTTTCTCTTTTTTCATGTATTCTATTCTGTAAAATGTAAAGGAGATGGAAGTATAAGGAAGACTGATTTAATAGTTGCATAATGGATATATCAAATAACTTATTATTCTGTATACCGTTCACATGTATAAATAAAATACTTATAACCGCCCCCCCAAAAAAAAACCCTCAAAATGTATGCAGGTGTTAATGTGTGAGGTTTCCAGAAAGTTTCCCCAAACTTGAAGGCTCATCTTGCATGATGCTTCAGGATTTTGAAACTTCCACCACTTCCCTGCCTGGAAAAGAAATCTTACTGATGAAAATGAAATAACCATCTGATTTCCAGGAAGTGACTAATGTGAAGATGAAGGCCTCCACATCAAAAAGGTGGAGAGAAAAGTTAGAAAGAGGTGGAGAAAAGAATCAGACCCCTGATGCATCAGTGCTAGATCACCTCCTTCTGGTTGCCCTGATTGTTTCATGTAGCTAAGTAAGTGTCAGATCGCAAATAGCAACTCAAGCAATTCCAGGGAAAAAAAGGAATTAGACCACAGAAAGAGATAACTAGGAGAATCCTGGTGATACTTCTCTTGGTACAAGAAAAAAATAATCCTAACACCTAAAAGGCTGGGATTTAGCTCAGTTGGTAGAGTGCCTCTCTACAGTCTCTGGGGTCCTGAGTTTGATTCCCAGCACCGCAAAATGGGAGAAAGACAGAAGGATGTGGCAAAGCACTCCCAAGGCAACCCCAAAACAATCAGCCATTGAAAACCCTATAAGGGTTACCGTGAGTTGGACAAAACTCGAAGGCACCTCACATCACCACCACCTAAGAAGAAATAATCAGAACCTTGTTTCACCTGAGCATTTCTATTCCAGTTCTGTCCAGGCATTTGAACTATCAGGGTTTTCAGAGTGCTGCAGAAATAATTTTATTGTTGTTGTTGTTGTTAGGTGCTGTCGAGTCATATCCGACTCATAGCGACCCTCATAGGGTTTTCAATGGCTGATTGTTTTGGGATTGCCTTGGGAGTGGGTTGCCACATCCTTCTCCCATAAAGAAAGCAGCAGGCTTTTCAATGGCAGATTGTTTTGTGATTACCTTGAGAGTGGGTTGCCACGTCCTTCTCCCACTTTTGCGGTGCTGGGAATCAAACTCGGGACCTCAGAGACTGCAGAGCGGCACTCTACCAACTGAGCTAAATCCCAATGCAGAAGTTTATTAGCAATCTAGAATTCACTGGAAAGACAACAGCAGAATGACCACAAGAAGTTTTTTAAAACCCTTGCCATGTGTTTATTTGAAAGAGCACTAAAAATAAACGAAGGCAGAAGTTTCAAAGATAAAAAACCATAACCACTCTGACTCCTGAGACATCAGGGAATGCCTAGGAAACCATTTACCTGCATTCAACTCAAACAGCTGCCAAAGTCCTAAAATGTGCTGGGCACACAGGAAGATACCATATTCCTAAGTACTGATCTGTGGACATATCAGTAGCTTTTTCCTCTCCAATGTACATAGTGTCCTTTCCATTATTGTAAAGCAGACACCTCTCCCTTTACCCACAAATGCTCATTAGACATAAACTGCCATAACTCACTAATCAGCCAAATAAATTTCAGTTCAGAAAAGAAAATCATGGGTGACCTACTCAGCACACTGGTTTTATTTCCATTACAAAGACTGGCGTGCAGCTTATGCCCAAAGTCTGGAGCAGCTAGGAAAAACTATGAAGAATCTTTTCTGCTTGGAATTCATTCCTCCTTCAAGAAAGTCCCACAAAAGGATGGAATGTTCTGGAAAGAATCGAACTCTATTTTTGAACTGGAGGATGGCAAAGACTTTCTCATTATAAAACCTGAAAATCAAAGTAGTTAGTTTGAATGATTTGCTTTGATTCTCTATGGGTAATGAAAACCTCATAATTTCTCAATGTTTGTGTAACTAAACTTTATCAGTTGAATCTTTAATTCAGGAACTTGAGTTGTTCATCAAGCTATATCTGGTGAAAAAGAAATCTGGAAGGTTATGGATGGGTCCTCTTGAATATATGAATGGAATGAATTCATCTTGGTGAGAAACAGAAAGCACTAGAGTGCATACACGTGTGTCTAGGTGCCATTTGGGGAGGGTATGTTGTTTGTTGTTGTTGTTAGGTGCTCTTGGGTCAAAGGAAGTAAAAATAGTTTTCCTTGTATAGAAGCTCACAATATTGTTGATACAAAGAAATATTAGTTATCATTCCTCAGTAAGTAGTCTGAAAAACCCATTGGATTGGAAGGGCAGCAGTAGGCAGACTGTAATCAAAATACTGGGGATGTATGCATAATGGGGACATGGTGGTACAAGTTAATTGAATACAAACATATTAAAAATGGCAATATTCTCAAGGAGAAGGCATTTCAAATGTTTATAATTTTTTTTTGTTTTGGTGACTTATTTACAATACTTATATGAAGCAGAATTTGTAGCATATGTTTCAGAGAACACTTGTTGTTGTTGTTGTTGTTAGGTGCCGTCGAGTAGAGTCTGACTCATAGCGACCCTATGTACAGCAGATCAAACACTTCCCGATTCTGTGCCAGGCAAACCATCTTATTTATGTTTAAGCCCATTGTTGCAGACACTGTGTTAATCCATCTGCTGAAGGGTTTTCCTCTTTTGCGTTGACCTGCCACTCTCCCAAACATGATGTTCTTCTCCAGGGATTGATCTCTCCTGACTACATGTCCGAAATATGTAAGACGCAATCTGACCATTCTTGCTTCCAAGGAGCACTCTGGTTGCACTTCTTCTAGGACAGATCTGTTGGTTCTTTTGGCAATCCATGGTATATTCAATAGACGTCTCCAGCACCACAATTCAAAAGCATCAATTCTTTTTGTCTCTCTTGTTCAATGTCCAGCTTTCACAACCATATGATGCCACTGAAAATACCATGGCATGAGTCAGATGCACCTTCGTCTTCAATGTGACATCTTTGCTTTTCAATACTCTAAGGAGATCTTTTGCCACAGCTTTTCCTATAGCAATGCATCTTTTGATTTCTTGACTGCTGCTTCCACGGGTGTTGATTATAGAGCCAAGCAAAGTAAAATCTTGGACAACCTCAATCTTTTCTCCATTGATTGTGAAGTTGTGTGCTGACCCAGTCATAAGGATTTTTGTTTTGTTGATGTTTAGTCTTAACCCATATTGAAGGCTATGATCTTTGATCTTCTTCAGTAAATGTTTTAAATCCTCTTCACTTTCAGCAAGCAAAGTGGTGTCATCTGCATAACACAGGTTGTTAATGAGTCTTCCTCCAATCTTGATGCCACATTTTTCCTCATAAAGCCCAACTTCTTGGATTATTTGCCACCCTATCACCCAGAAAACACTTAGCTTTTAAAATTTCTTTAAAAAATAAATTCTATTTTTCTTACAGTTATAAATCTAACTCCACCAAAACTCCCTTCTCACTATCTCGTACTAGAAATACTGCAGTTTCTCTAAAACTATGTAGATGACCATTGGTTTCGAAATTGTTGTTGTTGTTAGGTGCTGTTGAGTCAGGTCCAAGTCATAACGACCCTAAGTACAGCAGAATGAAATACTACCCAACACTTTACCGTGCACATGATCTTTTTACATTTTAACCCACTGTTGCAGCCACTATATTTCTTCTCATTTTGAATTGTGGCACATCAGCAAAAGGAGGTCTCAGGGTTTTATTTCATTCCCATGATTATGGCTGACTCTACTTCGAGGAGGTAACTCCCAATCATCTCTTGAATGTTTTCCAGATTGAGGTGCTCATTTTCTGGTAGTGCTTCTCTGCTACAAATAGGGTTTTCTTTTCTTTTCTTTTTCTTTTTCTTTCTTTCTTTGTTTTCCCCCCAGTACTGAGGGTTGAACCCAGGGCCTTGTACTTGCATGCTTTGCAAGTGCTATACCACTGAGCTGCACCCTTAGCCCATTTTTTAACTTTTTGAGACAGGGTCTCACTAAATTATACAGACTGCCTCTGGTCTCTAACTTGCGATCCTCCTGCTTCTGCCTCCTGAGTCACTGGGATTACAGGTGTGTGCCACCTCACCCAGCTACTCATAGGGTTTTCAATGGCTGTTTTAGGAGTGTGCTGCCAGGTCCTTCTCCCTAGTCTCCCTTAGTCTGGAAGCTAAAATTTATCCACCATGAATAGTCCTGTCAGTATCTGAAATACTGGTGGCACAGCTTTCAGCATCACAACCACACACAAGCCCCGACACGCGACAAGCTGACAGGCATGTAGGATTTTATAATACAAAAATGTTATTGATCTTGATTTGCTTCTAAACCAGATAATATGTTGCTTTGAATTCAAATTCCTGCTCAATCTCAGAACACCTATTATAACCAACTCCTGCCTCAGGGCCTTTGCACTTGCTATCCTCTCTTCTAGGGCTGTCTGTGAGCCTGTCTTCATGTCATTTTTCAAGTCTCTCTAGGAAGGTGATCCTCAGATATAGACCTGGTTATCTTTTATTGAGAGACTCTGTTTATTTCTTTTCTGGTACTTAGCACAATTATTTGTGTGTGTGTATGTGTGTGTGTGTTTTAATGTAAGAAAAAAGTAATTATTTGCTTATCTGTTTACTTGCATATTTTATAATTTCTCCCACTAGAAAATAAGATCCATTATAAGGAGGATTTTGGTTATTGAGTTTACATTGAATTTTTAAAATATCTCTGTGTTGTGCTTGGGCAATGGAAACCTTTCCAGGTCTCTTAGGAATCAAATGATGAAATAGGCTTCCTTGGGTTCCAGTGGGATAGATTACAAAATCAAGGCTTCTTTCTATGGTATTATTGAATAGAAGAATATTTGAAATAATTCACAACCCCCTATATCCCACCACAAAGAAACCAATCTGCAATTATAAGCACCATTGAGATTGTTTGAGGCTGAAAGTAGCTTGCTATCAATTTAGCTTGTGTCATAAGAGCACTTTTAACTAGAGCTATAATTATGCTCAAGGTGTGAAAAGTTAAATCCATTTATACTGACACTTGATTGCTCAGTTCATCATTACCAAATGTCTATAAAAATGAACTGGAAGCTGGAAGTATAGCATTGACTCACTCCCCTAGCTAATTACATTTATGGAGAGATGCAATTGGTCACATATATTATCCATGATTAAGAAGTTGCCATTTAACAATGTTTGTCAAAAGAACAGCACTAGCAAAAAGAAAGAAAAAAAAAACCCAACATTATATTTTCATTGAGTATATATATATATAAAAATATAAGTTTCCTTATACATTAAAGATAGTTACTTATATTTACACACAAAAGTGTATGTTTATACAAAATATGTAACATTGGTATTACTGATATTTACATAAAAATATATATCAGTAAAAATGTAAAGAACAATTTATGTAATTTGCCAAATATAAAAAGTCCAGAACAACTATTCATATCTAATTGCATGGCCTTTTTCATAGACTACATAGTTAACTACATTACAGAACAGACACTGCTCTATGTTTGTGATCTCACAGGTAGATTCTGTGCTTAAATTTATGTTACTTACTTGAAAAGGAAATCTACACCCTTTAAGGGGCAATTCTATCTGGAAACTTCACATAATTTTACAATTTAACTTACAGAGTAAACTGCACCTCCCCTCTAAGGCTGAGAAGGTGCTTGCTATTTAGAAAAGGTAAGGAGACATTCTTTCCCAAAAAGGCTTCTTCCTGTCTGATAATTACTTGGTCATAGTGCCCTTGCCTCATGCCTGCAAAATGAGGAGTGCATAGGGAGCAGGTCTTTAGTTTTCTTAGCCCTATTGCTATTGCTGATCAATAGGAGTCACAGAGAAGAGCTAGAAATAGCCATTGTTTGACACATTTCTTCCCAGATCAACTCTTTGTGATTCAAAGGCTTCTAAAAAGCTGAATTTTAAGAACATTTCAGACAACAGTAATAACCACACACAACCTACAGAACACCCCCTCCCCAAGTGCGTTCGTGAGAATGAATTGGATATGCGGCCTCACCTGTGCTGGAGTAGAGGCAGGCTGTGCAAACTGGCAGCGAGCATCCTTAATGATCTCTCAAAAATCCTCTGGGTTTAACTGCTTGCCCATATATGCTAGAAGCATGTAAAGGGCTGGGGTATCAAAATAGGAAACAGAAGAGAACCTTAAGACATCCTCCTCAAAATAGTAGACCATAGCTAGAAGCTGAATTCAATGAACTTTGCTGACAGGAGCGAGTGGGGTTGCCCATTACCATCCATTGCTAGGGCATCACTTACCAGTTATATCTGGGAAATCAATTATAACTGGAAGTGGGTGGTCAGCCCTGGCACTGCCTGACCCCACAACCTCATTAGCTGCCACTCATCTCTTTAAGACTCCAAAAAAAGCTTCCAGGAGCTCCCACTTCACACTGTGGCTGCTGAAGTGTTCGTAAGAATGTGGGAGACACGATGCCAACCCTCCACTCAGGGCAGACAAGGGGAAAGAGAAGCCCCTATAGGAGAATGCAGAAGCTCTTGGCTGCTCCTTGCAAAGTACAAAAGACATTTCCCCAAAGATTCAGAAGCACCCTTCAAAATTTTCATTTCTTTCATACCTAATCTAATCATTTTTGCTGAGTACCAAAACACTTCCTCATCAGCATAGTACCAGGTACTTCTTGGAAAAGCATTTCAGTTGTAAAATAATGCCTATGACATAAAATTAAACTAGAAATTGCATTGGATTACAAAGAGTTGAGAGCTGCTTCCTCTTTCTGACACCTCACTCTGAAGCTATTCTAACTTATGGCATTTGGTGCCCTCTGATAGGATGTGCTGATTTTCATTCATATCAATTTGGCCTCAGTATGAATACAGGTGTGCAAGTGTATTGAATGAAAGGAATAAGCCACATAAATCCCCAACATTTCCTCCAACTCTTGTGATTCTTTTCTTGCAGCTGGCGCTACGGTCAAGTCCTTCTGTTTGTTTACTGAAACATAAATCTGCCAGGAGAGCCTAACTCTAAATTACTGTTGCATTTCTGATGGAAAGCTGCCACATAATTTAAATTCCAACAGCTCTTCAAGTTCCCATATTTCTTATTTGTGACTTGCCACCTCACAGTTGAAGTGCATTGTACTATCATTTTAATAAATAGTTTTTGAGAGAAGGCCATTTTTCTTTGTGTCCAAATGCCATCTGTTTATTTTTTCTTTCCCTTCACTGACACATCATAAGATCCAATAGAGGGATTTGAAAAGTACTTTTATTTCAAAGGTGGCCATCGCATTTCAACAGCCAATAAACCAAATGACCAAAGAGAATGATATCTTTAAACTGCCTAAGAAAGTGAGTGAGAGACAATTCTGGTTTGTCCATTAATCTGAGGGAAAGGCTGTCCAGGATTGCTCTTGTTAAGCCACTTAGCTGCAAGTAAGCATTATTTTTCAGAAAATCAGTTTTCTTGGGTTTTCTCATCAACAAAGTATTTCCCCATAATGGTAGATAATTACCTAGTATGTCTGGGCAAATGGAACCCGTCTTCACGATAAAGATGGTACTTAGATACAGATTGAATCCAATTGGATTCACTGTGCAAGCTATGAAGAAATGAATATCATGCGACTTTTAATCTTGTATGAAACAAAAAGATTAAACTGTCAATATTGCGATGAGCTGCCGTGACGAGCCCTATGATAGAACTTCACTCTCAGGGCTGCTCCTAATGATATGTATGCAAGGAATAGATTTTTCCTGATAATGCATGTAATTAGAGTACAGAACAAAATGGTGTGTTCAAATTCATGACATGCCCAACTAATAAAAGAAGAGAGGATAGGGCCCTTGCTATTTATTTGCATGAAAAGCTTCAATCTAGGATATACTTTAAAGAAATTAGTTTTTAATCTAGGTGACTAGATGAGATTTTGACCCTGAATTGTTTTTTGAGTTGACCTGTGAGGATTTATGCAGAAATAAACCTGTGGTGCTTATAAACTAGGCAAGCATCACTTTTCTCATTAATTCCTGAATGTCTCATATAGTCAAAAGAAGCAGAAAATTGGTCCCTTTAAAAGCCCACCATATGAGAATTTGCTTTTATGAAATGTAATCAGCAAGTGCTGATAGGAATTTTTGCTGAAATGTATTCTTTTCAAATTTAGACATTCAAGAAGTTAGATACGTTGGTTCAGCAGTGATAGTTCTCTACTGACCTGCATAAAATAGAAATGTACAGTTGTATATGTTGGATAGATTTGAGAGGCCTCTTGCTATCTGCCAATAGCTCTTCAGGGTGAATTATAGACTACAAAATGGGTACTTGAAAGAAAGCTTTATAGCAACTCTAGTGTTTATTTTTCCATGGTGAAGGGTATTGTCACATCCACTGAACATATGTAAGAAATTGCTTTTGAAAGATTTTTTTCCACCTCATTTTTAAAAACCATGGTTGATATCAAAATTATCTATGTAATGAATCATGTAATACCAGTAATCTGCACTTATGATGTCATGGAAAAAGGTAAGCATGAGATAAAAGGCCGACTCATGTTTTAAGTTTTAGCACCAGCTCATACTCTAACAAGTTAAACAACTGTCTTATTCCCAGTGCCCTGCAGCCATACCACTGTGGCATCTGATCCCATCAGATCTCAGAAGCTAAGCAGGGTCAGGCCTGGTTAGTACTGTGATGGGAGACTGCCTGGGAACACCAGGTGGTGTAGGCTTGCAAGAATGTCCAGACAACACACGACCAAAAAACAATCAGCCTTTGAAAACCTTGTGAATAGCAGAGAAGCGCTAACAATGGTGTTTTGCCTATTATATGTGGGACCACTGACTCGATGTTACCTAATAACAACGATTCCTAGTGCAGATGTGAAATACAAATGCAATCGTCCCAGGTACCAAGATCTGCTTGGATGCTTAAGCCAGAAACAGAGGAGTGACTTTTGATTCCTCTCTCTACCTTTCTCCCCACTTCTGAGTCATCAACAACTGTCAATTTTCTCTCCCAACATATATCACAGAATTGTTACTTCTTTCTAGCTCCAGTCTGGTTCAGACTATCACCTCTGATTTCCTAGTTTCCTAAAATGTTTCTCTTTTTCTTTTTTATAAAGTTTATCTCTCCATCTTTGCCCTCCTCAAAGCCATCTTCCACAAAGAACAAGAAAAATCAGATTATGTTGATTTAACTTAAAATTTTCAATAGTTTACCCTTGCATTTAGAATAAATCCAAATGCATTAAACCCAGAGCCTCTAGTCTCTGATCTGCCCTCTGTTTCTCTGTCTTATCTCACTTCTTGTGTAACCAGCAATGCCACAGCCATACATCTCAGCCACCCCTGATTTCTCCTCCTGCTCTAAGGCCTGCCTCTGGCTAGATCATGCTTTCTCTTGCTTGTTTTCTCAGAACTCAGCTAAAATAGCCTCTCTCTTTGACTGCACTAGCTAGACTAGATATCACCCTATTCAGCTGTTTCCTTTGTTGTATTTACCAAAATTTGCAATTACTCACCTCAGTATCTGCAGGGGACTGGTTCCAGGACCTTCATGAATACTAAAAACTGTGGATTTTCAACTCCCTTATGTATAATGGCCTCATATTTGCATATAAGCTATGCATATCCTTCTACAGACTTTGAATCATCTGTACATGGCTTATATATACCTAATACAATATAAAACATTGTTATTACTATATTGTTTGGGGAATAATATTAAGAAAAATGCCCGTACATGTTCAGTACAGATGCACTTTTCTCTTTTAATATTTCTGATTCTGGGTTGGTTGAATCCATGGACATGGAATCCTCAGATATGCAGGGCCAGCTTATTTTATTTGTTTCCCTTATTCTTTCATCTTTGTCCATCTCCCTACACCAATGTGAGGATCCTGAAGGCAGGGATGATGCCTGTCTTGGTTACTATCACATCTATATTTCCACAAGTCCTCCATCAATATTTGCTGAAGGAAGATATGAATATATAACAACACTGCTTTTACAATAGAGGCTGCAAAAATAGAGAGATGAATATCAATTTCAGGACAGAAAACTCCCTGGTTTTGCTTTGTTTTCATGTACTGGAAACAGGTTTTCTTTTTTCTTCACTGAAAGATAAATGTGCAATTATATCTAATATTCACAAGGGGAAAGTGTAGGGAATAGATACTCTCAAATATTATAGTCATAAAGCTTGCTCTAAGTGTCTACATATTTTTTTTTATTTATGAGTGGGTGAGCCAGATTTTTCTCTGCAAGTGAACTAAAGATTTGCTGTCTCTTTTGGGCCACTTAAGTAACAAAGATAGTAGAGTTGTTAATTTACCCCCAAGTATTGCATTTATTGCCAAAGAACATATATTCTGTGCGTATTTGTATGTATTCACTGTACAAAACAAGTTATGACAGGCTTGTAAAAAGTGAAAGTTCTCGGTTGACATTATTTAAATCTCTTATAAATCAAGGTATACGGAGATAGCTGAAAAAATATTTTATATCAATATATAAGAAAAAGGATTCCAAGGCCACATATAGGTTTTAAGTGGACAAAATATTTTATAGTATCCTTCTATTTTAACTTTCAACAATATTTTCTTATTATTATTCATTGTCCCCCCAAATTGAGAAAGCAAGTAAAAAACAGTTGATAAATAAACTACTACTATAGTTACCAAACTGACATAGTTGCCAAGGCATACATTTTATTCCATATAATTTAAAACATAAAAACTTAGTGGGAATAAACATATTAAGGGGTATAATGCAAACTTCATGTAAATTTTAAATAAAAATAGTTGATTTTGAAGCATTCTGTCAAATTCCAATGCCTATGACTACAGTCTTGTCTGCAGTTAGGGCTAAGTTAATGACAATTCTTGTAAACATGGGAAAAATAGAAGTGGCATGTCACATCCTTTTCTATAAACCAGGGTCAGGGACTGCTGATTGTAATTCATCCAAGTAAAGTAAACCATTCTGTTCAGTTAAAGCTAAGCACTGGGGAGATTCTGACCTCACCAGGCAAAATGCATCATCCTTTCCCCAAATACTACCCCCCCCCGCCATTGAAGGGATTCCTACCACAAAAACACAGTTTAGCCTGACCAGTTGGTACAGAGGCCTTGACAGGGCCTCTCTGGTTCATCACTGGTGTGAGCCCTTAGCTGAGCGAACATAGTAATGCAGGCACAAATGTGAGTCTGTGCACTTGGGTCCATGTGTGCATCTGTATGTACACACATTTCACTAGGGCCATAGTTCTGGGGAGTGGAAGCTAACATGACCATACTGCCAAATTCTAGACTCTCATAGCAAAATGAGGGGAAATATTACCAAGCTTATGTTTCTAGAATCACAATGATTCTTATAGCTTCTCCCTTCAAAGGAAAGGGGTGTGAAAGTCAGCCTGTGCCTGTAGCTCAAGAAGAATATAAACAGCACAGACACAAAGCTCTGATAGAGAGGGACCAAAACTCCAGGACCATGCAACCAGGAGAAGCCTTCTCTGAAGGAATCACAGAGGCATGTCCTTTCAATGTTAAGAGAGACAACCTCTAATTAAAAGCTACTCTGCATTTGATGCTACAGTTCTGGGGAAGCAAGATCCATGTTCTGTGGAATTGGCTCCCCTAACACATCCCAGGATGAGACAAGAATGACAAACACATAAAGAATATTAGAACACTTGGCCAAAAGTTTCCAGTAGCTGCTAAGAAGACAGGAACACTGAAATACTAGAGTCTTATCATAATCACATATGCACATATACATGCACAAAATACACATGCACACAGTACCATACAGACATGCAAACATATGCCCATTGTCTTAGACTATTTAGGCTGCTAGAAAAGAATGCCACAGACTAGGTGGCTTATAAATGATAGAAGTTTATATCTAACAATTCTGGACACTTGGAAGTCCATTATCAAGGTGTGGTCAGATCCAGCATCTTGTGAAGGCTTACTTCTTAGATGGTATCCATTCACCATGACCTTCACATCACAGAAGAGGGGAAGGGTCTCTCTGGGGTCTCTTTTATAAGGACATTTGTGCCATTTATAACCATAATTTCAAGTGCCCCATCTTTTAAGGTCATTTCCTTGAGGGTTAAGATTTCAACATATGAATTTTCAGGAGGAGATATAAACATTCACACCACAGAACACATACACTTGTATATACCGACAGACATGTACATGCACACAAACATACACAAAGCATGCAAATGTACATGAACAACACACACAGACAAGTAGAAACATACTTGTTCACCTCCACATATTCACAGCACACACATATTACATATGTGCACATTCCTGGATATATGCATACAAGTACATATGCAGTAAATGCTCATTTATATTTATATTTATTCTTTACTAACTAGATATGTTGGGCTGGGGTTTAGCTCAGTTAGTAGAGACTGCTCTGCACTCTCTGAGGAACCAGATTTGATCCTCAGTACCGCAAAATTGGGAGAAGGATGTGGCAACTCACTCCCATAGTAATCTTTTTTTTTTAATTGGAAATTTTTAATGTACACCTTAATGTGATTCATTCTGACATGCTTTTCACTGTGACATTTCCATATATGCATTTTGTTATACACTATTCATATAGGTTCCCCCTTACCCTCTTGTGTGCTTCCTTCTCCCACCGCCCCCCATCGAAGACTTCTCTACCATTTACTTGTCTTTTTATGGTAATATTTTTCTATATATCCTTGGGTTCCAGTTCTGTTTAAGGTAGAAACTTTTTCTGTAGTGAACTTTCTTTTTACCTTGTCAGAACTATTACATGCATTTTCTAGACCATCTATAATAATACTATTCTTAGCTTTTTTTCTTTTATTATGCTCCAACCTTTGTATAGGATTTTTTCCTTCTTATAATTTTGATTCAGCTCCCACATATGAGTGAGAATATGTGGTATTTCTCTTTCTGAGCTTATGTTTGTTCACTTAAAATAATTTTCACTAATTCCACCCATTTCACTGTGAATAGCATTATTTCATTTTTTTGATTGCTGAGTAGTATTCCATTGTATTTATGTAACATAGTTTTTTTTTTAATTCATTGTTCTATTGAAGGGTACTTTGGTTGATTCCATATCCTTGCTATTGTGAAAAGTGGTGCATTGAACATGGAGATGCAGGTGTCTCTGTGGTATAATGACACATCTCCTTTTAGGTAAATTCCCAATAGTGTTATAGCTGGGTCATAGAGTAGATCTATTTTTAGATTTTTAAGATACCTCCATATTGATTTCCACAGTGGTTGGACCAATTTACAGCTCACCAACAACGTAAGAGTATACTCTTTTCTCCACAACCTCGCCAGCATTTGTTGTTATTTGTTTTATTGATCTTGGCCATTCTTACTGGTATTGTTAGGTGCCGTTAAGTCAGTATCTGACTCATAGCGACCCTCATAGGGTTTTCAATGGCTGACTGTTTCTTGGGATTGCCTTGGGAGTGGATTGCCAGGTCCTTCTCCTCTTACTGGTATAAGGTGATACATATGACCTACCAAAGCTAACCCCAGAACAAGCCCATTACATATACAGAAATAGAAAAGATAATAAAAATTCTCACAACAAAGAAGAGCACAGGTCCTGATGGATTCACAGTAGAATTTTACCGAACTTTTAAAGAAGATATAATACCTGTCTTTCTCAAATTATTCCAAATAATAGAAAAGGAGGAAACACTCCCAAATTCATTCTATGAAGCTACCATCACCCTGATACCTAAACCAGAAAAGATTCATCTAAGGTAGAGAACTATAGACCCATCTCCCCTATGAATCTAGATGCAAAAATATTTAATAAAATTCTGGCAAACAGAATTCAGCAGCATATGAAAAGGATTATTCACCAAGTGGGATCTATACCACAGATGCAAGGCTGGTTCAACATACAAAAATCAATTAATATAATCCAACATATCAAGAAACTGGCAAACAAAAACCACATGATCATCTCAATTGATGCTGAAAAGGCCTTCGACAAAGTGCAACACCTTTTCATGATAAAAACACTGGAGAAGATAGGTATAATAGGCAAATACCTTAACATCATAAAAGCCATTTATGACAAACCTACAGCCAACATTATATTGAATGGAGAAAAACTGAAACCATTTCCTCTTAGATACGGAACAAGGCAAGGATGTCCTCTCTGTCCTATCCTAAATAACATAGTAATTGAAGTCCTCACCAGGGCAATCAGACAAGAGAAATAAAACAAAAGGATACAGATTGGCAATGAAGAGGTCAAATTATCCTTATTTGCACATGATATGATTCTATACTTAAAGGCCCCAAAACCTCAACCAGAAAACTTCTAGAACTAAGCAACACCTTCGGCAAAGTGGCAGGTTACAAAATCAACACACAAAAATCAATAGCTTTCCTTTACACCAACTGCAAGCAGGAAGAGAAGGAAATTTCAGAAAAAATACCTTTCACGATAGCCCACCAGAAAATTAAATACCTTGGAATCAGTCTAACCAAAGACCCTTCAGATCTCTACAAGCAAAATTTCAAAACATTAAAGAAAGAAATAGCAAAGGACACTGAAAAACAGAAAGACCTTCCCTGCTCCTGGATAGAATTAATATAGTAAAAATGGCTATCCTACCAAAAGCAATTTATACATATAATGCAATCCCCATTAAAATTCCACTGACTGACTTTACAGAAATAGAAAAAATGATCCAAAAATTCAAATGGAACCACAAAAGACCATGTATAGCCAAAACACTCTTAAGCTACAAAACTAATGCAGGTAGAATCACAATCCCTGACTTCAAGCCATACTATAGGGCAGTGGTAGCAAAAACAGCTTGGTACTGGCACAAAAATAGGCCAGAAGACATCTGGAGCAGAACAGAAGACCCAGAAATACCTCAACACACCTATAGCCACCTTATTTTCAACAAAGGAACAAAGCAAGTAAACTGGAAAAAGGATAGGCTTTTCAGTAAATGGTGCTGGGAAACATGGTCATCTGCATGCAGAAAAATGAAAACTGATCCGCATTTCTCAATATGCATGAGAGTTAACTCAAAATGGATAAAAGATCTCAACATAAAACCAGAAACTTTAAAAGTTATAGAAGGCAATATACTCCATCATATAGGCATAGGAAAGTATCTCCTTAATAGGACTCCAATTGCTCAAGAAATTGCAACAAGAATAGATAAATGGGATTACATGAAATTAAAAAGCTTCTGTACAGCAAAACAAACAATTAACAGAGTTAAGGAAACCCCCACTGAATGGGAAAAAATCTCCGCATCCTATACATCAGACAAAGGTCTAATTACCAGAATTTATAAAGAACTCAAGAAAAACTCTCAAGAAAACAAATAACCCAATACACAAATGGGCAAAGGAACTGGATAGTTCTGAAATGAAGAGGTCTGTAAAGCCATGAAACACATGAAAAAATGCTCAATATCCCTAGCCATTAGGGAAATGCAAATTAAAATAACTCTGAGACTCCCACAGTAATCTTGAAATAATCAGCCGCTAAAAATTCTATGAGGGCTGCCAGGGGCGGTGGTGCATGCCTATAATCCCAGAGGCAGGGGAGGAGGAGGCAAGAGGATTGAAAGTTCCAGACCAGAGGTAGTCTGTATAATTTAGCAAGACCCTGCTCAAAAAAAGTAAAAAAAAAAAAAAAAAAAAAAAAAAAAGGCTGGGCATGCAGCTCAGTGGTCCCGCACTTGCAAAGTATGCAAGTGGGAGGCCCGGGGTTGCTATGAGTCAGATCCTACTGGAGGGCACCTAACAACAACAAACTAGATACAGTTCTCATTATTGGAGTGAGGATTCAGTTGTTTTCCTTCTGTAATTTTGTTACTTTATAATTTTCTATATTCAAAAATCTCTGTAGAAACTGGAGACTAGTGGTAAGAAAATAGCTGGCTCACACGTGGGTTCAGCCTACAGGCTAATTTTATTTAACTCACAAAGTACTTAAGATATATTGAAATGGTTACCAACATTTACAAATGAGGAGGTTTAAAAAAAAAAAACCTAACCTCCAGCTTCTTTTGAAGATGCAAAAGACATGATAGCCTTATACCCACAGCCATGTAAGGGCAACAACTGGTAGGAGCTGAGGACCCTGCCAGTTCAGACTCTTACAAAGTACAGAGCAACTACCTCATTTAGTCTATTGTTTCTTAAATATTAATATGCAAAGGGAACCCCTTGGAGAGGCTTGTTCAAATGCAAATACTAATCACCATTCAGCATGTGAGAGAAGAGGCCTAAGATTCTGTTTTTCTAACAAAATCTCAGAGTTGCTGCTGCTTTGAGGACCAGGCTTTCAGGGTCTAGTTGCCCACAGTCCCAGACAAATAGAGGGCTATTTAGCCAAGAAAAACACTGGATGTCCAATCACATGTGAATTTCATAAATATAGAAATATAATATTTAGGATACAATTATACCAAAAAAGTTATTGCTTTGAAATTCAGATATAACTGAGCATTCTGCATTTTACCTACAACCCTATCTCCATAACAAACTCAACCTCAAATTTCAGTCCATGTCACAGATCTCTGTAGGAATTTAAATTGACCATACCCTGAGAGGGCTGGGATTTAGCTCAGTTAGTAGAGCACTGCTCTGCAGTCTCTGAGGCCCTGAGTTCGATTCCCAGCACTGAAAAATGGGAGAAGGACATGGCAACCCACTTCCAAGGCAATCCCGAAACAGTCAGCCATTGAAAACCCTATGAGGGTCGCTATGAGTTAGACTCGACCGAGGGCACTTAACAACATACTCTGAGACAGGGATTCAGGAGCATGTGATTGACACGCTCTCAATATGGGTTGATAAAGAGAGCCAAAGAGAGGGACAGCATAGGGGAAGTTAAGGAGCTAAGCAAGGATGAGGTCTCAGCTGGTACCAAGCTTTAGCCTGATCCCAAGAGGAGCTTGGAAGCATAAATGGTAATACAGAGTTGGTCCCACTTCATAGCAAAAGGTATAGCCTTTTGTTAGGTACTTGCTATGGGCAACTCCCAGGGCTAGTAGTAACCTTTCAGGTGAGAGTCACCTTTTTACTAAGAATCCTCTGATAAAGAAGGAACAACATTGACAATGTCTGGAAAATGAGTGAATCTTTGTAATAAAGGAGATCTTGGCATTCCACATCCACTATGGATACCCTGGTTAAAGGGAGACATGAGGATGACATAGAGCATCCACTTAAATGCAGAATTTATTCATGATTTGGATGTCTCACAGAGGCAGCACTGTTTATCATACTCTGTCCTGGACAAACTTACTCTGACTGGATGTGTGACATACCACATACATAGCCCTAGCAATACCCTCTGCTGTAGTGTACATTTCTTAATAATTTACACAAAACCTTTGTCTATGATTCAATCCGATTAAATCTAGCAAGTACTTAGTGAACATTTACTACATGAAAATTATGATAATGTATCACTTGATCTTCTCAAGCACTCTAAGGGTATAAATAGGCAAGATACCTTTTGCTTCACACATAACATATTAGAGAATATGATGTGTGCCAAATGCAATTATTTTCAATATAGTAAAGGGCTGTGTGGTAGTTAATTTACTTTCCCAAAGTCACCATGGTGAAATGTGGATAATACCAGACCTTAACAATACACCTTCTGATGCTTTCTCTGTTTTTGAATAAGTGTTCAAACGAAAGTATTCCTAAGTGGGAATTTATTATAAATAGTAAACATGCACAGTCCAGAAAGGATAAAATAGAACTTCATCTGGCAAGCTTTCTTTAACATTTCTTCTTTTCAAATAATTATAGATTCTTATGAAGTTGCAAAGAGAGTACAGAAAGCTCCTTTCACTCAGTTTCATCTTACATAATTATAAAATAATGTCAAAACAAGGAACTTGATATTGGTAAGATGTGTGAGCACAGTTCTATGCTATTTTGTTACATGTTCATCTTTGTGAAACCACTGCCACCATCAAGATACAGAACTATTCTATGGCAACAAACCTGTACTACTTCCATATGGCCATACTTGGTTATACTTCTCAGCATCCCTACTCCTCGCAAACACCAAACTGTTTTCCATTTTTGTAATTTTCCCATTTCCTGAATTTCATATAAATGGAATCATAGGATACATGACCTATCAAGAAGGGCCTTTATCAGCTAGCATAATGTCTTTTGCTTTATGGAAGGTGTTATAGATACCAGCAGTCAATTCCTCTTATAGCTGTGTGGTATTCCATCTATCCATTTATCTACAAAGAGATGTTTTGTTTGTTTACTGATTTTTCTCTATTGTTTTCAATTTTATTAACTTCTAGCTTATATTTTTTATTTTCTTCTTTTTTCTTGTTTAGCATTTAATTCACCCTTATTTTTTTAATTTCTTAAAGCAGAACACTATTGAAGTTCTTCAACTTTTCTAATCACAGGAAATAACTAGAAGTATGTTATTTAGTGTCAAAATATTTGAAGATTTTCCTGTTCTTGTATCGATTTTTAGTTTGTGAACACATATACATGGTTTCAATTTTTTTAATTTGCTAATTTTTTTTTTTTTGGTCCAGATTGTAGTCTATGCTGGTATGCATTCTATGACTGAACAAAATATGCATTCTGCTATAATTGGGTGGAATGTTTGGAATGCATGAATTAGATCCCTTTCAGTTGATGGTATTGATAGTAACTCCTTGCTGGTTTTTAGTACAAATGCTTTACAAATTATTGAAAGAGGGGTGTTGAAGTCCCTAATAATAATTGTCCATTTATATATTTCTTATTTCAGTTCTATCAGATTTTGCTTCATTATTCTGTGGCTGTATTAATTGATGCCAACACATTTAGGATCTTTGTGTCTTCTTGGTGGACTGTACTTTTATCCTGAGTAAGGTCCCTCTCTGAACCTAGTAATTTTTCTTTGGTTCAGTCCATTTTATCTGATACTAATATGATCAGTCCTAGTTTTTTTCTTTTCCTTTATTAGTATATAAGTCACATACCACACAATTAGTCTTTTTAAAGTGTATAATTAAGTGGTTCCTAGTATAGTTGCAAAGTTATACAACTATCATCTCTATCTAATTTTAGGACATTTTCATCATTAAAAACAAACTTTATAATGAATCAGTTATTCCTTCTATCTAGTCCCTGGCAATTACTAACCCATCTTCTGCCTATGTGGATTTGCTTATTCTTGACATTTCACACAAATGGAATCATGCAATACATTGTCTTGTTGACTGGCTTCTTTCACACAGAGTTATGAGTTTAAGGTTTATTAGGTGTGATCGAAAAATACAGTGAATGCTGCTGCTGAGTGCCATCCAATGGAAGGCAGGGATCTTCACTGTATGACAAATTTCAGCTTCTTTAGTGCAGTCAGTTGGGTGTGAGCTACGGTTAAGAAAAGGTGTGTTTTAAAGTGGCCCAAAATCATGAATCATGAACAACGCTTCTGACATAAAAATTTCTGTCACATAAACATTTCAGTGTGCCCTCTTTTACCTTCTTTATCATGAGATTTCTGGCCCTTTCCCAAAGTCAAAATGACCATAAAAGGTCAACATTTTGAATTCACTCAGGACATTGAGGCAGCCACAACAGTGCAACTAAAGACATTCATAAAAGAGAATGGCTTCAGAAAATGGCAAGAATGGTGGGATAAGTGTATATGAAGCCAGGGGGAGTGTTTTGATGGCGACTAATGACAATGTGGGCTGGGATTTAGCTCAATTGGTAGAGCGCCACTCTGCAGTCTCTGAGGTCCCGAGTTCGATTCCCAGCACCACAAAAATGGGAGAAGGATGTGGCAACCCACTCCCAAGGCAATCCCAAAACAATCTGCCATTGAAAACCCTATGAGGGTCTCTATGAGTCAGACATGACTCGATGGCACCTAACAACAACAACAACAATGACAATGTGTCTTTTACTGTAATTTTTTTAATATAAACATTCACCACATTTTTGGATCATACTTCATACCATGTTGTATCATGTACAACATGTACTCCTCCTCATGGATGAATTTATTCCATTGTATGGATACGTCCCATTTGATTTATCCATTCATCAATTCTTGGACATTTGGGTTGTTCACACTTTTTAGTTATTATGAATAGTACTGTGAACATTAATGTGCAAATTTTTCTGCGAACATATGTATTCATTTCTCTTAGGTCTATATCTAGGGTTGGAGTTCCTGAGACAAATGATGATTAACATTTGGACGAATTGCAAAACTTTTCCAAAGTGATCTCACCAAAAATGTATGAGGGCTCTCATTTTTTATATTACTCTTAGCACTTGTCTTTTGGATTTACCTGTCTTGTTGTTGTTGTTGTTGTTGTTAGGTGCCGTTGAGTCAGCATCTGACTCATAGCAGCCGTACATATAACAGGGAAAACACTATTGTCAGTGCTTCTCTGCTGTTCATAGAGTTTTCAATGGTGGATTGATTTTTGGGAGTGGGTTGCTGGGTCTGTCTCCCAACCCTACAGCACCCGGTGTTCTCAGGTGGTCTCCCATCCAAGTACTAACTAGGCCCAACCCTGCTTAGCTTCCAAGGTCTGACGGGATTGGATGCCACAGGGCTATGGCTTAGCTATCTTAGTGGATGCTTCCTGGTATCTGATTATGGATTTGATTTGCATTTTTTTAGATGGGTAACACATTGACAATTTTTCATGTGCTTATCAGCCAATGGTACTTGGAGAAATGCTTATTCAACTTTTTTTTTTTTTTTTTTGCTCATTTTTAAATTGGAAATTGTGTTGAGTTGTAAGAGTCTTTTGTGTATTTAAATAGTCCTCACCACATGAGCAAATACTTTGGAAATACTTTCTCCCATTTTGTGGATTGTGTTTTTATGTTCTTGATGGTAGCCTTTGAAGTACAAAAGTTTTAAATTTTGATGATGTCAAACTTATCTATTTTTTTCTTTTGTTGCTTTTGCATTTGCTTTTGTGTCATACTTAAGAAGATATTGCCTAATTCAAAGTCTCAAAGATTTACTCCTATCTTTTCTTCTAAGAGTACTACACTTTTAGTTTGCACATTTAGAGCTACAATCTATCTTGAGTTAAATTTGTACATGGTGTGATTAATGTTTGCACATAAATCTCTAGTTTTACTTTTAACCTATCTACATTAAATTTCAGTGAGTTTCTTATAGACAGAAAATAGTTGGTTCATACTTTTAGTTTATTCAGCGAATATGTCTTTTAATTTGTGTACTTAGACCATTATACTTAAGGTAAATGTTGACATTGTAGAGGTTAAATCTATCATTTTAAGTTTTGGTTTTTGGATTTTTCTCATTTTTAATTCTCTGTTTTCTTTTTCCTGTATTTATATGGGCTATTTGAACATATTTTAGAATTCTATTTTGATTTAGCTATAATGTTTTTGGGTATATTTCTTTATCTGTACAGCTCTTTCAGTGCTTCCTGTAGGTGTTGCATTATATATTCATAATTTATCATAGTCTACAGCTGTCATTATTTTACCAATTTAAAGGAAGTATAGAAATCCTACTTCCCTTAACATCTCATTACCCTTCCTCACTAAGAATACAATTTTCTTAAATAATCTATATGGAGGTATCTTAAAAAACTAAAAATAGATCTACCATATGACTCAGCTATAACACTATTTGGAATTTAACCAAAGGGAGATGTGTCATCATACCACAAAGACACCTGCATCTTCATATTCAATGCAGCACTTTTCACAATAGCAAGAATATGGAATCAACCAAAGTGCCCATCAACAGAAGAATGGATAAAAAAACTATGGTACATATACACAATGGAATACTACTCAGCAATAAAAAAAATGAGATAATGCCATTTGCAGCTAAATGGATAGAATTGGAGAAAATTATTTTAAGTGAACAAACACAAGCTCAGAAAGAGAAATACCACATGTTTTCACTCATATGTGGGAGCTGAATCAAAATTATAAGAAGGAAAAAAATCCTATGCAGAGGTCGGAACATAATTTTAAAAAAGCTAAGAATGGTATTATTATAGATGGTCTAGAAAATTAATGTAATAATTCTGACAATGTAAAAAGAAAGTTCATTACAGAAAAAGTTTCTATCTTAAACACATCTGGACCCCAAGAATATATAGAAAAATACTACCATAAAAAGATAAGCAAATGGAAGAGAAGTCTTTGGTGGAGGGGTGGGACAGAAGGAGGAAGTGCACAAGAGGGTAAGGGGGAACTTATATGTATAATGTACAACAAAATGCATATATGGAAATGTCACAATGAAAATTTCCAATAAAAAATATGTCTACCTTCTCCATACCCTGAAATCTATACTTGATATTAATGTAATTTTTGCTTCAATTTTTAAACACAACTTAGAAAATATAAGAAGAGGAAAGTATATTATATTTTGCTCTTTCCATTGTTCTCTCTTCCTTTCTGATGTTCCTAGATTTTTTTTCTTTTATTCTTTCCCTCTTTATCAGAGGAGTTTCCTTTACCCATTATTCTTGGTTAGATCCACTGGCAACAAATTCTCTTGTTGTTGTTGTTAGGTCTTGTCAAGTCCTGTCTGATTAGCGACGCTTATAGGGTTTCCAATGGCTGATTGTTTCAGGATTGCCTCAGGAGTGGATTGTCATGTTCTTCTCCCATTTTTGCAGTGCTGGGAATTGAACTCAGGGCCTCAGAGACTGCAGAGCGGTGCTCTACCAACAGAGATAAACCCTAGCACAAATTCTCTTAGTTTATATTTATTTGAGAATGTTGTGATTTCCTCTTTATTTTTGAAGGATATTTTCATGGAGATAGAAGTCTAGGTTGACCTTCCTTCACAACTATAAAAATGTGCCACTTCTTTCGAGCATCTGTGATTTTTGTTTTGTTTTGTTCTACTTTTTGTTTTTTGAGATAAGGCCTCAGATTGTAACCCAGGCTGGCCTCAAACTTACTACGCAGCTCATCCTGGCCTTGAACTGATCAGCCTCCTGTCTCAGTCTCCCCAGTGCTGGAATTATAGTCATGCACTACTTCACTTAGCTCTAATTTCCATGATTTCTGATGATAAATCTTGTGCCATTTGAATTTTTTTCTCTAATAGGCAATGCATCAGATATATTCTGACTACTTTCAAGATATTTTCCTTTGTCTTTTTTTTGAAGAAGTTTGACAATGATATGCTTTGGCAATGATTTCTTTGGGATTATCCTAGTTAGAATTGATTCGACTTCTAGAATCTGTAGGTGTATATCTTTTACCAGATTTGAGAAATTTTCAGCTAATTCTTTGAATACTTATTTTTCCTATCTTCTTTCACTTCTCATCTTGGACTTCAAAGCCATAAATGCTATATATTTTAAAAAATATTTCCCCAGGACCTGAGTGTATCTTTTTATGGATATAGTTCTATCACAAACATATAATACACATTTAAAGGTGTACATGTAAATATGTATGTATAATAGATACATATAACTTAAGGTAATACATAGATGTAATATAGTAATAAAATGTGACAAAATATAAGTAATATATAATCTATGTTGTCATTTTATATATTTGTTGTCTATTTTTGCTCAAATTGAATATTCTATTATGGTCTTCAAGTTCACTGACTCCTCTGTCCTGTTAGTCTACTATTAAACCCATTCATTTGATATACTATTTCTGTTCTAAAATTTCCATTTTGTTCTTTGTATCTTCTATTTCTATGCTCAGACTTTTCATTTTTCATGTTTCAAGTGAGTTCATAAGTGCTCATTGAAGCATTCTTATGATTGCTGCTTTACAGTGTTCACAGATAATTTTCACATCTTTGTCAACCTAGTGCTGGTATCTATTTACTGTCTTTTTCTCACTGAAATTGGGATCTTCCTGCTTTGTGTTATGATGGTTGCTATTTTTTTATTGAAACTCTTACATTTTGGACATGACTTTGTGAGATCTAGATATTATTTAAATCTTCTTTTTGGACAGGCCTCCTAAGATACTGCTCTGGCAAGGGAAGAGGATGCCACCTAAATACTACCAGGTTTGGGGCAGAAATTCAAGTTCTTAACTACATTTCTGTTGGCTCCTGATAGTGAAGGCTCTTTCACTGCTCAGTGAGAGAGGGAGGGACATCTCATTATCACCAAGGAAGGGAAGGAATGGCTTCTTTTCTTTTATGACTTCCCCTTTCATGGTCCTGTAACTGGACAAGGGAGGCTTAGTGGGGCATATTTTGTTTTCCCTGCCAACTTTCTAAGCTGCTGGCTTCTTCGTATTCAAATATGTGTTATCTGAGGTAAAAAGAAACTCTGAAAGCTCACCACCATGTCATTCCTGGTGCTAAGGTCCTTACCTGGTTTTCCTTCTCTTCTCCACTTTTCAGAGTTTTCTTATTTATTTAACATATGATGTCCAGAGTTTTCAGCTGTATTGGGGGGGTGTATCTATTCCATTTTTCTGGAACTATAAGTTCTCAGTCAGCCAATTTTTAAAAACTATGTTGTTCAAATCCTCATTGACCAGAGTTGAATGAGATTTATGATTCTTCAATGATCTCACTGAAGTATCTACTTCCCTTGTTCTAAGCTCCTCTTATGCCACTGGTTAAAGTCATTCCAGTAGTATGATGGTTTGTGAAAAAGGAATGCTAATCTTTCTGGAGGTCCAAATCCAGCCTTTGCCTAGTGATTTCTGCAAAAATTAGAAGTCAATAGCAAACTTTTTGAAAGCCTTGTTTTTTGTTCTCCAATTCCTTCAACATTTTGCTCCATCTCTCAAGTTAGTCTTGAGTATTTTATGGCCAATCTGTTACTAAGTGATTCTCAGAGTGCCAAAACTATGCTAATTTTTTTCACAACATCTACATTGCTCATATTTGATGATATTAAATAGGACTGTTATTATAGTACCCAATAAGAAGTAACAGAAGTCTATGACTGGTGGGGTGGTGTATCATTGGGTTCCAACAGAAAACAGCATGCTCAAATTAGGATAATAGTGAAGGGTTTATTGTATAGAAACTATTCATTTAAAAACTTACTGAAAACAATTTACAAAAGTGATACTGCAAGGATATGGGAGACAGCACTTCCCACCACCTAGGAGGGGAGAGTCACAAAGAGAAGTCTGCCTTGAGAGTGAATTAGAGAAAATGTAGGCCAAGGCAACTCAGAGAGAGAGGAGGTGTGAATATCCTGGCCTCTCTTTCATCTGACTTCTGAATAAGTTCCTCTTAGGGATTCCAATAGTTGAAGCCAGAAAGAAGCCATGTCAAACTCTTAGAACAGAAAGCCAGGCCAAGAAAAAAAATGTGTGTGTGTCTGTGTCTGTGTGTGTGAATGGTTTGTATTCATCTTACGTGGTTTGCTAATATTCAGGTAGATTAGTTAGGTAGGGTGCAGAGAGAAAGTTAGAATCTAAAATCAAGAATCCAAATAAATTACTTAGACCAATATCAGAAATTTGAATAAGTAGAAAGCCATAATTTACATGAAAATTAATGCATATGAAATAGCAATAATGGTTTTTTGGTAGTGGCCCTATAACTGAAATATGAGCTAACCTGGGCTCAGAGTTTCAGGTTTTTGTTTGATGAATTTACTTGGGAAGTTAGTCAGGAGAGGCAGGAACTACTGAGGAACATTTTAGATCTCCCAGGTTTTTCCTTTCTAGCTTTGGCCATGGTTTCTGGAGCATAATATCTACCAAATATTCTCTTAATAATACAGAAAAGGCTTTAAAAAGTAGATGAAGATGGTAGTAAATGACGGTTTCTGCTTTCCTACTTTCTCACACAATTCATGTGAGTAATTAACTATATGTACTCCCTAGGATTAGCACAGTAATGTTATTTCTATTCCCCTAATATAGTGCACAATTAGAAGACCCTCTTTATTTTAAGTCTCCTTGTGCCCAAAGTATGGAATCAATGTTGGAAGAAACATGGCTATATCTTTACTATTCAAATGGTGTTCCATCTGAATTACCACAGACTTTGAGATATCGGAAGCATCTCAAACCCTGTGGCCCGTGATGGGTATTAATGCCAAAAGTTTCCCAAGAAATCTCACAAAAATGGACACAGAACAAATAGGAAATGGAAAAAAGATGGATTGGTAATTATAAATAAAAGCAATAGACTACAGAACCTCCATCTTCTTAGAGGATGTGAGGAAGGCAACATCCTTCATGAGAAAATGTATTCCAGAGTAAAATGTGAGCAGAGAAATGGGGAGAAACAATAGCCCTGAACATGAGCACTGATGCTAAAGAAAGGAAACCTCTATGGGTAGAGAGTCAGAGGAATGCCCTTCAAGCCCAATCATCACCACTTTGACAATTGAGAGAGAACTGAGAAAAGGACCAACCTTTGAGAAGAGTTTTGACCACTCTACTGAGAAAATGCACCTAACTATTCACCAGTACTAATTTTGAGACAACTTTTTATTTTATTCTGGAAGACATAGTAACTATTAACACCTTTTAGTAGCTCTGAGACCATATGTTGCATACCATATCAGCTTTGCCAATAATTAGCTTGAGTTAAATCATTTCATTTCTAGTGCTAGGTTTTCTCATTATAGTAATTGTTCTAAGTAAGAAAAGACAGATGGTGCTTCACTCCTATTCTCACTTTTTCTAGTTTTAGATATTGTTTAATTTGTCTTATTACTGGCAGATAAAGTATGCAACTGTGCACTTCCTATTGAAAACATATTCATATTTGTATGAGATATGATATTGAAACTTTTGAAACTTTTATGATTTCCCCTGAGTTTGTAGTTCCTGTAACAACAATTGACAGAAGATTTAAGAAAAAACGTCCTACCAATCTAGAGTTTTCCCTAACATTGAAACTCGAATAAGTGTCAATAAGACGCTTTCAATGCCAGGAGTTTTTGTTTCTTCTTATTTTCCTACCCACCTGCAGTGAGTGTTTTCTGGAATACTAAATTAAAATTAAAAATTCTTGACCCAGCCAGGTGCAGTGGTGCATACCTGTAATCCCAGCAGCTGGGGTGGCGAAGGCTGGAGGATTAAGAGTTCGAGACCAGAGGCAGTCGGTGTAATTTAGTGAGACCCTGTCTCAAAAAGTAAAAACAATGGGCTAGGGGTGCAGCTCAGTGGTCCAGCACTTGCAAAGTATGCAGGTGCGAGGCCCTGGGTTCAACCCCTAGTACCGAAAAAAAAAAATCTTGACCCAGAAGGTCCTGTTATTTACCTTACCAAGAAATGTCATAGAACTATTTACCAAAAAATGAAACAAAGAAAGTAGAAAGAGAAAAGGAAGGAAGGAAAGAAGGAAGGAAGTTAGTTTAAAGGGACAGAAGAAGGAAGGGAGGAAGCAAGAGAAGGGAGGGAGAGAGAGAAAACCTAGCCACTTACCAAACGAAAATGTATGACAAGTGAGAAACATCAAATGATTTTGGATTGTACTTTCCATCTTGAAGGGAACCCTGAGATTACTATAACTCAAAATGAAAAATAAATATTTACTTTAAAAGATTTCTACTCACATAGAAAATATCAGTCTCATGGATGATAATAAAATAATCTTTTAATATATAGGTGATGCTTGGCAAGCTAATAGAAAAGCTACTCTTGGAAATAAGTGAACTATTAAAAACACTTTCATCATTTCTGTTTGGTATGTGAAGTTCATCTATAACTATAATATTAATAGAAGTAGATGACCCATATCAAAACTTCCCAACAGTATGAGTATGGATGAAAGTGTGCAGGGATATTAATCCCTCCATCCCTCAGGGCAGTCTATTGGGAGCCCACACGATGACAAGCAGCCTCTGGAATCTTACACGTATATTGTATATTTTATACAGGTCTGGACACGAACGCATCTACCAAGTACTGGCACTGGTTAGAGACTATATCAAAAAAGGTCCATGAACTGTTATGTATGGGAAGTTTGGCAAGGACATTATAAAATCAAATCCATTCATAAAAATCCTCCATTGGAAGGAGAAAATATATCTTCCTCTTAAAGTTTGGAAAGACAGAGTTCATCTTCAGCTTAAGAATGAGACTTCCTTTTGGGAGAATGGAAAGAGAGCTTATAAATAATTCCTTAATATGGTCAGTACAGAAAGGTCATCTTCAGTTTTATGAATGAGTCTAGGGCCTGAATATTAGGGGTGCTGGCTGAAGCCACTGCAGTGTGCTGTGTTATGTGGCCTCCTTTTACCATGTACTTCTTCACTTGGGAGCTACCATCTATGACAAGCCTCTTTCCAGAGAGAGGAGCTCAAAGGAGAGCAGGAAATCCAGCCCTGCATGAAATACATGGATGTCGATAGCAGCTGACATCAGTAGCTATGATATGATTTCTCCTTCTCAGCAATGGCAGAATTGGGGGAAATAAAACCAAAAGAGGCCTGAGATCTAAACTTCTTTTCAAAAAAGTCTGGCTTGAAGTGTGAGGACATTCTAACTCCTAATGGAGTGCTTGCTGGATTGAGCAAAGAGCTCAAATCACTCTTCTCTCATGAGGGTGTTCAAAAATCTATGCAATGTTTCAGAAAGAAAAAAATACTGTGTTGTGTTGGGTGAATCTCTGTGGTAGCCTTGTTTGCTTCACTGTGTAATGGTCTCCAAATTCCTTGACATCAGCTTTTGCCCTGCATAGTTTTTATAACTGCACATAGAGTAGTCCTAACAGGATCAAGGGGCTGAAATGACCAATAAACTCCACAGAAAAACATCTTTCTCCCTGGGCAACTAGTCTTCCAGTGAGATTTTATGTCCATGAAAAAACAATTTGCCATTAAAGATCACTATTCATTTTAATTAATGCATTTTCTGTAAGCAAGCATTAGAAAGGCCAGATGAGTCAGTGTTTACAAATTCATATTTTTACTAAGAGTGTTTGACTTCTCCATAGATCTCATCCTCTGCCTAAACATTCCTTTAAAATATTTTGATTTATTATGATTAAGTGTAAGCCAGAATGGGCCATTAATTGATTATAAATAAGTCTGAGCTAAACCTAGACATTAATAACTGTATTAGAAAAAAATGCCTTAGCCAGGCGTGGTGGCGCACACCTGTAATCCCAGCTGCTCGGGAAGTGGAGGCAGGAAGATCGCAAGTTCGAGACCAGAGGCAGTCTGCATAACTTAGCAAGACCCTGTCTCAAAAAGTAAAAAAATAATGGGCTAGGGGTGCAGCTCAGTGGTCCAGTACTTGCAAAGCATGGAAGTGCGAGGCCCTGGTTCAACCCCCAATACTGCAAAAAAAAAAAAATGCCTGGGGTCTACATGGTATACAGAGAGTATGAACTCCGAGGGGGAATTTTTCTTTCTTTGAAGCTGACACCAGAAGTTAAAACAGGTAGCCCCTAAGCTGAAGCCAGCCCACAGTATTTCTTTGGACTGCACAGTATTTTAAAACAAATTGGAGTGAGCAACTAACATTTAAAAACAAGGAGATGTTTATCCAAGATCAAGGATGCTCTCATTTTAGGACTGTTGTTTGGTGGTACTGGAAGGCCTCACGCATACCTTATAAGAGCTCTACCACTGAGCTGCACCCCCAACCACTTGATTTCACTTCTTAGAAGGCAATACTGAGTCTGCAAACTTCAGGTACTCTACACTTGCCCCTTTAAGAAGATGTGAACAGTCCTGTTTTTCAAATTTCCCACCCAGTCCAGTTCTCTCATTTATGCAGACATGCATTCAATAAATGTTTCTGGAAGATCTACCATGCACCAGAAAATATTACACTAGATTCTGCCCTTCCTGAATTTATGGTGCAAGAGAGATGGAGAATGAACAATTCTACAAAACTGCAAACTTCAAAGAGTGCTACAAAGAAGTAAAGGGCGTTGGGACAGCATATGACAAGGTGTCCTAAACTACGATGGGGTGGTGGAAGAAGCAGCAGCATGGTTTCCTGCACAAGCAGATCTGAGCTGTGTTGTGAAGGACAAGCAGAGATTAACCAGGCACAGTGTGTCCTTACCAAAGAGAAGAACAGGATGGGTGCTGAAAGGACTGGAGATTTTTTGAGGACCTGAAACAAGTGCACAATGTCCAGGCAAAGAATAGTGGGGGGGCCTGGCATGAATGAAGGTGGGGGCAGATTCGCTCATGATTGAACCAGGAGTCCTGCAGGTTATGTTGAAGTTACTTGTCTTTGTCTTTAAGAACCATGGTTTGGCACTGAGGAATTTTTGCAGCAAGTATGTACCAGGCAATTGATGCTTTAAAAATGGCATTCTGAGTCAGGCCTGGTGGTACACACCTGAAATCCCAGCACTCTGAATGTTGAGGTAGAAGGATCATGAGTTTGAGATCAGCCTGGGCTACACAGTAACACTCTCTCAAAATAATAGTAATAGTAATAATAATAATAATAATAATAATAATAACAGCAGCAGCAATAATATTATAATGACCGAGTGCAAAAGCATTTGTAAGAGATGAGGATGGATGCAGTTTAAGATGATATAAGCTAGAATTAACCCTCTGGAAAAATGCTCAACAAAATAAAATGAATGTTAGAGGCCTTCATGATACTGAAAATTACACAAGGCCATAAAGGAAGACATTGCATTTCCTGCTCCATCTGCACTCCACTGTGCTCTGTGCCCAGAAGGCCGACACCAGGGCCTGCCTCCAAGGCTTGCTGGCCTCTGTATGCTCAGCTAGTGGGTGGCACCAACAGAAGAGAAGCTGGGCAGGAGAATGAGGGCAGAGCATTTACTGAGCGAGCTTCCTCCCCACTGGATGGTTAGTGGTTGCTCTTCTCTTCCACAGAGCTCTCCTCATGTCAGAGGAGAGCTCTTACCAGTTTCTGACTTCCTATTCCTTGCCTTTCAAGCCTAGAGGCCTAAGAGTTTCCCACTGTTGTCCACAAATTTTTCACTCATTGTTGGTTTCCCTTAACTTTGCCTATACATTTCTAAGTTGTTCCTTTATTAAACACTCCTCTGATAAACATATTAGAGTGTACACCAATTGCTTCCTGTAGGATTCCTGGCTTTAACTCAGAGTATGACCATTTGTTGGAAACAAGTCCAGTTTGGTGCTTTTAGACCCCTTACTCTAATATCTTTAAAAGTAAAGAGGCAAAAAAAAACGACAACGTGCCAGGCATCATGGCTCATGCCGGTAATCACAGTGACTCAAGAGGCTGAGGCAGGAGGATCATGAATTCAAGGCCTGAGGCAGCCTGTGTAACTTGTTGTTGTTGTTAGGTGCCGTCAAGTTGGTATCCGGCTCATAGCGACCCTCTGTACAACAGGGGAAACACTATTGTCAGTGCTTCTCTACTGTTCATAGGGTTTTCAATGGCAGATTGATTTTTGGGAGGGGGTTGCCAGGTCCTTCTCCCAAGCCTACAGCTTCTGGTGTTCCCAGGTGGTCTCCCATCCAAGTACTAACCAGGCCCGGCCCTGCTTAGCTTCCGAGATCTGATGGGATCGGACGCCACAGGGCTACAGTGTGTAACTTAGCAAAACTCTATCTCAAGATAAAAAAATAAAAACAGGCTGGGAGTGCAGCTTAGTGGCAGAACACTTGCAAGGCATGTGCAAGGCCCTGGGTTCAACCCCCCAAGTACCACAAAATAAATAAATAAGCAAACAAATAAAAAATTATGACAAACCCAAAAGCAAGGCACAGGAGGCATCAGTTTGTCTGTCATCTCTTAAAATGAGGTCAAGAAAGCATCATGAGTAAATAAGCACATGTGGGAGATACAAGAAGGAATACTGTGACCAGATGCTGTTTGGTAGCAGATACCACTGCCTTCTCTGAGCCTCCCTCCTCCCTCCCAGGAGCTGGGAGTGCTGGTGGCCTGAGACCCAGCTATGGTGCCTTCTAGGCCATGGTTTTAGTTAAAGAAGGTCAGCATGCCACAGCTGGCTGCAGAGGGAGTAGAAAGGTCCACGCAAATCAACTCTGAAGGCTATCCCCGGTCCAGACTGAGAGTTTGTGGCAGGTGTACACACTCTCTCCACCAGTCCCGCCTCCCTCAGCACTCAGAGGTGTTGATCCTGAGGATGCTTTCTAATAAACTGCCAACAGGCTAAACTTTAAGGTAGAGTTTGTTGCCTAAGGAACCTGACTCAAAGAGAGGTCTTACTATTTTCTTATAAAAATCTCAAATATCAGAATTGAAAACTGAGATATGATAAGAAAAAACAATGAGTTTTTATAAAAGTCCATGCAGTGTTAATTCTTTAACTATGGATTTCTACATTAGGAACTAGATATGGCCCACTCACTTATCTCTTCCTGTAGAATACTGACACAAATTCCTAAGTTAAAGTACAACATTCTTGAGGTTTTGGAAAGTAGCTCTATTTTAAAGCTGATTAAGATGAGTGACCTTTCAGAAATGTGTTCCATGGAGATAAATCTACCACAATAGGCTGTGAAAAGTCAGACAACAAAGGCTTTGTATAATATATCTTTCTTCCAGAATAGTTGCAAATTTAGCTACAGTTAGCACAACTCTTACATAAACCAGACTATAGGGGTAATGTTCTGTGTGTATTATCTCATATAATCCACACAGTAATCATTTGAGGAAGATAATTTTATTCTTCCCACAAGTGTAATAGAAGAGCATGAAGACAAACGTAGACAATGAGGATTCAAGTCGATGAATCTCCCTAGGCATGTTTCCTCAGATGAAATGGGTGTGAGAGCCACCTGCAGAGGTATAGTGGGGACTAAAGGAGATGGAATAGAGCTGTGGGAATGTTTTCCAAGCTAAGTTGTTATGTGCATGTTAGGAAGCCTAGTTGTTGCTGTTGTTGTTGTTGTTATTTTATTATTATTCAAGATAGAAAGTGACTACTGCCATTGGTATGAAACAGTCCTCCAGCTCCCTGATAGTTCAGAATGTTTGCTTGACAACGTTCCTTTCACTCTCTTAAAAAAGTTACCTGATCACAGAAGTCTTAAGTCTCATCAGTTCACTTTAGAATGATAAAACACCAGTCGCAATGCCAAATGGTGTTGCTCAGCCACATGTCATGATGATTGGTGGAATTCATGTCACAATTTTGTATGAACTACAATCAGTTTCATTCCTATCATTTGGACTGCTAGTTCACTGGGAAACATTTATAAGTAAAGCTGCTGTTCATATGCAGGCTAAAGAAGAAGAATGCAGCTCCAAATGGGAAATATGCTGAAATCCTACCTCCATAAATTTAACAAAATATTACTAACTGGGGTAGATAGATCATTGTTCACAGACCTGGGTGAATAAAACTAGTGTCTGAGAACATAAGTTATTAGGAGAGGAATTGGTTTATAAGACAGGCTTCAAATGCAAATGCAGCACAGAACTTTCCACAGATTCTGTTGTGATATAAAATCAGACATTGTGAGAGCCTTGGAGAAGGCACTGCATGGAGATTTACCTGATTATAAAGGCTGCAATTCATAGAATAATAAAAACAATAAAGTCTCAAGAATGACTTTTCAAGAACGTTAGGGAGTGTTTAAAACATTTGGTATAAGTACCTCCAAGTTTTTTCTTTATACAGATAGCAAAAAGGGGAAAACCTAATAATACAGAGAATGGCCTAAATATTCATTTACTTCTTCATTTATTCAAAATATAGACTTTGTGCAATGACTATATCCTAAGTTCTATGTACAGACTGAATATGAAAAAGAAACCAAGCATAATTGTTTTTTTCTCAAAGTACTTACAGACTTAGGAATATTGATGTTGGAAAGTAAGTCCTCTTTCTCTTTTTTGGACAAAAGGTATTTTTCTCTTCATTCTTGGCTACACATTTCTGCCTATAGCTACAATGGAAGAATAAAAAGGAAATTAGAAAGGATGCGTGAAGGTGGAAAGAAGAGAAAGAAAAAAAAAAACTAAAACAAGAAGAAAATCAATGACAATGTTATTATATTTGCTTCAGGGAAGCCAAGCTCTGATCCAGAACTGAGGTCCAGCTGCCCAGACATGATCAGCAAAGTAATACTCTTGGGTCTTTGTTGCATCTTCCCCAACCCCTAATCCTATTCCTTGGGATAACTTCAAAAAATGAATGACCATATGCAAGCCCTCATCAAGTACAAAATTTAGCAGAGGCTGGGTCCATACCCATTGGTCCCTGGCTAATTTAAACAAATACATGGTCACATAACTTTTATCATGGGCTACATAGCTGTATGTGTGAGATCAGATCTAACCTTCTCTGAAAGTAGTTACAATTTCATTTCATTTCATTTATTCAGTGTAGTGGACCGAGTCCTGAGGTAGAAATACATAGATGAAAAATGTTCAATATTATAACATCAGGAAATTCAAAGTAAAACTCCAGTGAAACACCACTACACTTCTATTAGAATGGAATATGTTGCTGGTTGGAATGTAAAATGGTGCAGATACTGGTGCAGAAAGTGGTGATTTCTTATGAAGTGAAATATCATTTACCATATAACCCAGTAATACACTCATTACAAATACTCTTCAGTTGATGAGGTAGATAAAATAATTGTGGTACATCCATGCAGAGAAATACTATCCAATAATATTAAGGAATGAACTACTGATACATGTAACCACATGGATGACTTCAAACAAACTATGCTAAGTGAAAAAGGCCAGACATAAAAGGATAGGTATTTTATGATTTCATTTATATGATATTATTATAAAAGGCAAACTATAGAGACAGAAAACTGATTAGTGGTTTTCTGTGGCTGTTGGTGGGAGGTAGAGCTGATTATAAAGTGACACAAGGGAACTTTTTGGATATTTTAACTATTCTACATCTTGATTATAGTGGTTGTCATAGCACTATATTTACTTTTTAGAACTGACTGAAGTTTATAATAAAAATGATTCAGTTTTGTTATATATGATTTATATTTATATAAATCAGATTTTAATAAAAAGATTAGGCAGCAACCATCAAAGACATTTCCAAGGGTTTTATCTATTTTTAATTTTATTTGAGCTCTAAAGATATATTTAATTCTTTTTTAAATTTGTTTTTAACTTGACAAATAAAAATTGTACATGCTTGTTACATACACGTGAAGTTTTAAAATATGTGTACACTATGGAACAGATTTGGAAAACTGCTACTTGGCCAACTGACTGGAAGAGATCCATATTTTTGCCTATTCCCAAAAAAGGGGATCCAACTGAATGTGCAAACTATCGGACAATATCATTAATATCACACACCAGCAAAATTCTACTAAAGATCATTCAGAAGCGACTGCAGCAATACATAGACAGGGAATTACCGGAAAATCAAGCGGGATTCAGAAGAGGGCGGGGAACTAGGGACATCATTGCTGATGTCAAGTGGATATTAGCTGAAAGCAGAGAATATCAAAAAGATGTCTATCTATGTTTTATTGACCATGCAAAAGCATTTGATTGTGTGGATCACAACAAATTATGGATAACACTTCGGAAAATGGGAATACCAGAACACCTAATTGTGCTCATGAGAAATCAGTACATGAACCAGGAGGCAGTTGTTCGAATAGAACAAGGAAACACTGAGTGGTTTAAAGTTGAGAAAGCTGTCCGTCAGGGCTGTATACTTTCACCCTATGTCTTCAATTTATACGCTGAGCAAATAATCCGAGAAGCCGGACTTTATGAGGAAGAACGCGGCATCAAGATTGGAGGAAGACTCATTAACAACCTGCGTTATGCAGATGACACCACTTTGCTTGCTGAAAATGAAGAGGATTTAAAACATTTACTGATGAAGATCAAAGATCATAGCCTTCAATATGGGTTACGACTAAACATCAACAAAA